>CM058042.1:42222927-42440905 GCA_030169165.1 Centaurea solstitialis | reverse complement strand
GTCCCCAGAATGATACTGGTAACGTGGAACGACACATCATTGATCGTACCATGTCAAGCAAGGTACGATTCCTCCTTTCTGATACACCATTCATCTGTGGTGTATATGGAGGGGTGAGTTGTGAAACAATCCCACACTCTCTCAAATGACTGTCAAATTCCAGGCTAAGATATTCCCCACCTCGATCTGACCTCAAGAACTTGATCTTCCTGTCAAGTTGATTATGTATTTCACTCTGAAACTCTTTGAACTTCTCGAAAGTTTCAGACTTATGTCGTATCAGGTAGACATATCCATACCTACTGAAATCGTCAGTAAAGGTAATAAAGTACCGGTATCCTCCTCTTGCCTCATGACTAAAAGGTCCACACACATCTGTGTGTATGATCTCCAATAAGTCATTGGCCCTTTCATTGTCTTTGTTGAAAGGATGCTTTGTCATTTTGCCCGACAAACAAGATTCGCAATTACTAAATGGCTTAAAGTCAAAAGCACCTAGAAGTCTTCCTCTCAGGAGTAATTCTATGCGTTTCTTGTTTATATGTCCAAGCCGACAATGCCAGAGGTAAGTTTGATCCTCGATGTCTTTGGATCGTTTACTTATATGATAGATTTCGTTATTGCTTTCTTGAAGATTTAATATGTATAGACCATTCGAAGGAGTTGCTTTGAAATAAAACATGTAATTTTTAAAGCAAGAAATCATTTTATAATCATATTTATAATAAAAACCTTGGTCTACCAATAAATCAAAAGAAAGAATATTTTTGATCATCTTAGGAACATAGTAACACGTCTCGAGTTCCAAAACTAGACCCGAGGGTAAACTAAGACTGTAAGATCCTACGGCTTCAGCTACAAGCATCGTGCCTTCACCGACTCGTAGGTTCGAACGATCCTTCCTCAAGGTCTCCCTTCTATTGAATCCCTATAAATGATTACAAATGTGGTTACCACTTCCTGTATCAAGTACCCATGATTCATAAGAAGTGATCAAACAATCTATCATAAAGATACCTGGCGCATCGGGTAGACCGATGTCCATCTGGCCAGCGTTGAATGAGTGGACACAGATATCTTGGCTACCACATTCTGGGCAACTTAGATCTCCCAGCTCATCAATCCAATCAGTAGTGTCCATGAATTCAGCACTTGCTTCTTTCGGCTCCAAACTGTTCAAAATGTCCTCATGAACCTTTGCCACGTCCATTCTGGGTTCTCCCATGTATCCACTAGCTGTGACACGAATCTCCTTCGGGAGTGAGAACCACATCAGGTACACGAGCTCTTCTTGAGTCATCTTGTATCCAAGACGTGACAAACACTTAAAGAGTCTCCTTATCTCTAGGAGATGATCTTTAACTGATTGGCCTCTCTTCAGCTTCAGTGAAAAGATTTCTTTCATGATCAAATACTTTCCACTATTTTTATTGAAACCGACCTGGTCTTCTATATTCTTCACGACCTCATGGCAAAACTTAACTCTGAGATCGATCGTGTACTCGGGCGAAGCAGAGAAAGACAGAATAGACATCACGTCAGATTCATCGGCCATAAATCTGAAGTACTCAGCAAATTCCTCTTCAGGGGCATTGCTTTTAGGTCGTGACAGTGGTTTATTGATCACATAAAGCTTATCCTGGGCCCGCAAGACATTATCAATATGCAGCTTCCACTTGCCTAAAATCAGGCGAAGTGATTCCTCAGGTGAATAAAACGGAACGGTAGTATAAGACATCTACATAAAGAATAAATTCTGATTTAGTTTATTTGATTATAAAACTTCTAATAAAATTATTACCCTTAGAAAAATAAGTTTATTAGACTAGAATCCATATTTCACATGTGTCGGTAAGCGGCTTGATCACACAAACCGACCCATGCTATTTCTGGTAGGTAACCACTTATACCAATCGCATTTTAAAATGAAAATACGACTTCTAAAACGTCGGGACATCGAATATTACATTCGTGCATATTTAGTCCCTCTAGTGCGCTTTGGCCCGATACGACACGGTAAATTGTTACAAAACCAAAATAGATCGCACCACTTGGGATTGGTGTACTTATCACACCCCTCTCAACTTGGGGTTTGAACGTGGGTGCCCAAGGCTTGTTCTCTTCCGACACCCTACGTACCTTATGCCAAGAGGGTCCCTAAGTGGGTTGCACTTACGAGATCTAAGATTTTTTAACCTAAAGGGTTTTTAGCCAGTTTTATATGTCCAAAAACCTTACTTTTAAAAAACTGATTCGAAAAAACACTCTGTAATCGAACCTCTAGGTTTTTATAACTGAACTCATTAGAATTAAAAACTACGTTTTATCACAACCACGCAATTATATCAAACCACGCAATTATATAAAACATAAAACACAGTGTCATAGCTTTTGCCCCTAAACTATTGTCAGTTAAGTGAGCCAACACTAAACTGACGGTATTTAACCTAAGTGACAAGCAAAACCATAAGAAGAATGCTCCCACTGGCTCCGACATACTTGGTTGTGTCTCTAAACACCGTCTTCAAGGCATTCTCCGTCTTTGGTGTAATTAGAATTATATAAAAATAAAATTACAATAAAAGGGTTGTAAATGGCACGCAGGCCTCCCTTGCCAAAAAACAGAGTAAATAAAACACAACCACAGGTCTGGGGTTTGGCTATGACATTCGCAACTAACAGTTTAAATAAACTAACAAACTAAGCAGTTGCGATAAACAGTATACAAAACACAATTGGTTTTATAATTACTTTAAAATTAATTTAAATTAAATAATATAATTATAAGATTAATTTTATCCGGGGTTTTAGCCTATCTGGTCAAAACGACCCTATCCACACGAAACCTTATCCGATACCATCACCGTCGACGCCACCGTGGGGCGCGGCGGACAGCCGAACTGATGCCGCTGCCACCAATCGTGGTGGCCGGCGATAGGTTGGTGGTTTCGATCTGCAAACGGCCGTGATTCCATCACCGATGATCGTGGTTTCGTGTTTTCGATAAAAAACTGATTTTTAAACAAAACTGATAAAAAATCAAGATACAACAAAAAACCAATAACAGTTTAAAAACAAACCAGATCTAAACGTTTAGGAAGTGACTCTGATACCACTGTTGGGAATTGCAAGCATAAAACAATCATGCACAGCGGAATAAAAAACTGAAATTCCCAAACCAGAAGATCCAACCTAAACGGGTTTAGATACAATCACGAGAGGGTTTAGAACAATACCTTTAGGGTTTCTTTTCAACGGTTTTCTGGAACGCTAATGGGGAGTACACCGCTACTGCACCACCACGAGAACCGCTGCTAGACCGCTTTAGGATTACCCGGATACTCAAAACCGAAACTGGTGAGTATGTGTGTGTGTGTGTGTGTGTCGATTTTGGGAGAGAGAGAGGGAAGGGTTTTTGGCTTTTCTTTTTCTCCAAGTTTCTAATGAGTTCAATGAATAAACCTTTAGGTTAACCCTATATTTATAGAACTAAATATGGTAATAACCTAATAGAAAAGTCCGTTTAATTATCAAGCCCGATAGGCTTTAATTAAACCTTTCCATATATTAATTAACTATTAATATATATATCCAATAAATAATAAATAAACTATCTATTATTTATTTTTTCTCTTAATTAATTAATTCCACACAACTAGTAAATCCAATTGATCTCTATTTGGGTGTGTAGCAGTGTGACCCACTAGTGCCTTATAACATTGGACACGGTAAACCTAGTTACTGTCTTGCACATAATCCTTTCAGCTTTCACCAACATTGTTGTGGTGTGACAACAACAGTGCTCTTCAGATTGCTCACAACAACGTCTTTCATGAGCGCACAAAACATATTGAGATTGACTGTCACTTTGTTCGTCAACATGTTGTGCGCAAGACAATTCAACTTCAACCTATCTCCACCACTGACCAGCCGGCTGATATCTTCATCAAGGCTCACCTTCCAAGACGTTTTCGGGAACTTGTTTCCAAACTCAATCTGGGTCATTCTACCCCTGATTGAGTTTGAGGGGTGTGTTAGATATATATATATATATATATATATATATATATGTATGTAACAAGCCCACGGGCTTTAGGTTTCTTTCCCTTTCCTAGTATACTTTGTATAAGTTGTCTAGGGTTTTATCTTTTCCTTTTTGTAACATACTTTGTAAATCACCTTCAGTGGTAATGATCAAACACCATCAGTAGTAAATCGTTCAACATCAAATCAGACCCAACAATCTCCCCCTAACTTAGCTTTTCAAACATGAGGAGCTAAGTTCTTGAGTCTGATCTTCAAATAAGTCTTTATCTTCTTCATCAGCAGCCTTGCAGGTTTAGTAGGCTCTCTATTTGTGCTTAGTTGAACCTTTACCATGCCTTGCAATCTTTGAACGTCAAGAACATCAGTATCACACTCATCCAAGTAATATTCACTGCTAGTACCATTAACTGTCAGACTGTATACCCTGCTCTTATCAAACCATCTCCATTCATTAACCACTTCACATGCTTGATTCTGCAAATTTGAAATCCTGGAAGGTTCAAATAACCAATACAGGCATTCCATAACACTTTTTATCTTCAAAACTTTCTCAGAATCATCACTATCATTCACAGCTGCATCAATCATTTTTGATCTAAGATCATACATCTCCTTCAAATTAACTCTTGTACAGGCTTCCAAAACTTTAAACCACTCTGAATCACTTAGCTCAGCACCATCATCCCATTTTACAAAGAACTTTAATTCTTCATCAACACCCCATTCTACTATCTTCTTTGGTCTTTGTTCAATCATATGAACATCAAAGTACCTTTCATTCAGGTCTAGCAACTGGTCCTTCAGTTTCTCCAACAATTCCTTGTCAAGATCAGATAGTACAAGCTTCTTTTCTTTTGCCTCCATAATACTATTGATCATGATAGGTTCAAAATCATATCTCTTGTCAACAAGGAAGTAGTTCACTCTTCCTTTCTCAAAAGTAACTGAGAATACCCTGTTGTTATAGGTATTCCAAGAGACAACCTTGCCTTCTCTAAAAATGTCATCCATATCTCTTTTACTATTTATCTTCAACTCTTCTTTTGTTTTTGCAAAAGCAAACATCAACTGCAAACTTTCATTCAACAGCCTGGTTTCCTGAAAATCCTCCATTTCTTTTGTACACCCAAGCTCATACATTTTCTTCAAGTCTGCCTTGAAAAGCTTTTTGAAGATTCCATGGATGCTAGCAAAGATCTCATTTGTTCCATTACTTCTGAATACCTTGAAAACATCAAGCTCCTTGTCTTCAAAGTATAACCAATAAGTGATATTAGAAGTTTCTTCAATCTCTTTCACCCTTTGCTTCTTCTTAGCTATAGACTTCTTTCTTTTTGGTTTAGGCAACTGAACCTCTGACTCTTTCTCAGCAGTCTCCACTTCCTTTTCAACCTATTTCTCAACCTCCTTTGCAGATTCTTGATTGGCTTGTTGAGCAGGTACACTTTCTTCAGAAGCAGCTCCAGCGGCAGTATTTTCAGGATTACCTTCAGCAGTGGTAACCTGATCTCTCTTTCTTTTTCTTTGTACCAAAGGCACATCTTCTTGTTCCTCTTCTTCTTGTTTCTTCACTGCCTGCTGATGCATTACCTCTCTTGTGGCATTGTAAGTCTGCTCAACCTTCTCTAGATCCCATTTTGCAAAATACTGAACTGGCTTTCCAAGTGCATTAGCCAGGTACCTCACCATGATTCTTCTCTTTTCAATAGCAGCTTTTGGAGTGGCTTTCTTTGATGTTTTCTTTACAGGCTTCGTCTTTGTGGCTTTTACTCCTTCTAAATCCAACTCCTTCTGCAATTTTTCAGCTGCCACCCTGTCTTGCTCAGCCACGTTAGCTAACTCTTCTTTTCTTCTCTTCTCATCCTCTTCTTCAAGCTGTTGAATCAAAGCCTCAGAAAGTTGATTTTCAGTTACAGGATCTACTACTGGCTTGAAACCCATATCCTCATCAGACACTGAAACATCTTCCTCCTCTATTATCTTCTTTCCTTTATCTTTTGGATCTAACTCCTCAGCCTTCTTCTTTACCAATTCAGTCTCCTTGATAACTACACCTTTGGTTGTTGGAATAACCTTAGGCAGTTTCAAGAGTAACTTGGCTATAGTTACTCATCCTCATTCACTTCTGTATCAGCCTCTGTACCAACCTCTTTCATCTCTTTCTCAGTCTTCCCCTTATCACCAGCTTCCTTTTTAATCACAGGTTCAGCATCAGCATCAACCTCAACATTTACACCTCTAGGCTCAACTTCCTCATTCACAACCTCAGTCTCTTCATTGATCACCTTTTTCTTCTTTAACTCCCCCTTGATCTTTGATCTCCTCTCCCCCTTTGTGAATGAGACCAAGGTGGAGTACCTCCTCTGAAGAGCTGAAATCTTCATTTGCATACAGGCCATTTGAGCACCTTGGGCCTGAATCTTCCTAGACTGTTTGATAATCTGAGCATCATGAGCCTTGAGCAAATCATGTTGAGCTGTGACCAGTTCCTCCAATATATCCAACCTTCCCTCATGTGATTGATGCTTTTGATCATGCTTTTGAAAATTGGCATATGAGCCTTCAAATCATCAGCAATGACCTTAAAGTCTGCCATCAAATCCTGATAGTTATATCTGCCCTCACCAGGTTTAGAAGTGTTTACCTCCCTTACTGGATCTTTGGGCTTTTTGACAGAAGTCTTCAGCCTAGCTGAAGCACTAGCTGCCCCCATGGTTTCTTGGCACATGGGACCTCCTGAAGATTGCTCAACTGGAATTGTCGTGGTGGGGGTCTTAGCTATGTTCAAACTGTCCTGATGCACACCTTGTGCAACATCAGTAGTTTGAGCCTCACCAACCACATGCCCATCCTTCTCCTTAGAGGGCACCTTCTTTATACTTGATGGGGAGACACTCCTTGGGTATCCCTTTGGAAAGAATTAGAAGGAGAGTGCTCCAACTGATGGCTTATAGGCTCATTGGGTTTAGAACCAGAGGAGGAAGGAGCTCCCCTGTTCTTTCTAGTGTAAGCTTTTAGTGCGGGGGTGGGGGTTGATTCAAGGGACTGAGGGACTTTTGTAGTGGAAGGTGTGGGTAGGTCATCAGTGGGTATGCTTGATTGTGAAGACTGCAAGCCTGATGCCTCACCTTGAGGGGGGTTCACACCCATCATTGTAGGAAACAATAGGGTGAATTGGTCATTAGAGCCTTGTGCTGGTCTCTTCATGTTTGAGAACACTTTATGACCTAGAGCAGAGCTCTTATAAGTGTCTCCATGCAGTGGTACATCCGTCAATTCCCTAGTAATCACTTCTTGTACAAATCTTGGGAACATGTAAAAAGATTTTACTTTGGAATTGTTCATGTTCTCAAGATTGTAAACAAGGTCATCAAAAATCATTTGAGAAAAGTTAAAAATTGTTTAGTGGCTAAGCAAACCAAGGCAGATGCCATGGTACTACTAAACTCACTCCAACTTGTGGTTTTCTTTGAAAAACAATGAAGTAGGGTATGCACAAAGAACCTCCACTGAGGGCAAAATTTACCCTTAAGATATTTTGAAGAAATTTGGGAGCCTGCATACCCCATTTTTAGAAAAGATTCATGATGGTTGAGGGTGAGAGCATAGTTATACCTGAGTCATCATTCAGATGAAGATGATGTCTGATTATGGCTGGGGTAACTGTCAAAGAATGACCACAGATGGTGGTCCGAATGAGTTTGGCCCCTTCAAATTCCTCTATCACTGCATTGGCCCAAAAATCGTGCATATGCTGAATGTAGATGATAGGATCGATTGTTGCAGCATACGCGATGTTGGATGATGCCAAGAAATCTACTATGTCTTCAAACCCTTCAGAATGACTATCCTTAGTAAGATAGCCAATCTTGTTGTGATCCTGAATGAAACGAAGTGAATCTATTGCCGACGAACTAGACAAACTGAATTTAGATGTAGAAATCCAAATAGATGAAGAACAGATGATTACGGTTTTAGAAATCGCAAGAATTGCAAGAGTTTGTAGAGCAAAAGTTCGAAATAGCCGTTTGTGAAAAAGGCGGTCAGATTAGGGCTTTTATACCCAAAACCATGAGCGGTGGTAACTAACACTAGCAACAGTATTAGTTAAAAGCGGTGGTAACTGAAAATAACTAACACTAGCAATAGTAAGTTAAAAGCAGTGGTAATGCAAGCAACATTAATTTAAAAGCGGTAGTAACATTTAAGTGCAGTGGTAACTGGTAAGCGGTGGTAATTCGCGCGTGAGAAAGTTAAAAGCGGTAGTAACTAAAGCAAGCGGTGGTAATCACCCAAGCAATGGTAACTAGCGGTGTTAACATAAAAGCAGTGGTAAGTGGCGAATCCTAGCAACACTAATTTAAACCAACGGTGGTAATCTGCGAGCAGTGGTAATGGTCAGCTAGCGGTGGTAATATGCGAACAATAGTAATGAAAGGCTAGCGGTAGTAAAATGCAAGCAATACTAATGGATTAAATGAGCAGTGGTAAAGACTTAGCGATAGAAACTATGCTTTGTGGTAGTAATACTGCAAGCAATAGTAACTTTCAAATGATCAATGGTAACTTCACCCTGCTTCCTTTGACCAATCCAATGATTCCACCAGCTATCTGAAACATTCACAAACTCATTAAATGCACCCTGAGTAATGGAAAAACAAATAGAACAAATAAGAAAGAAAAATATACAGAGATGGTAGAAAGATAAATGTAACAAGAAGAGATTTATTCAGAGTTCATCATTCCAACACTTGTGACCAAAAATGTAAACCTGCCTACATCAAAGGCTTTTGTGAAAAGGTCTGCATATTGATCATCAGTGTGGACTTTCAAAACTTGAATTAACTTCTTTTCATTACAATCTCTGATAAAATGGTACTTGATCTCTATATGTTTGGTCTTGGAGTGTTTGACAGGGTTGTTAACAATGCTGATAGCACTGTTATTGTCAATGTAGATTGGTGTCTGCAAGAAAGAAAGACCATAGTCTTGCATCTGATTCTGAATCCATAGAACTTGTGAACAGCACTGAGATGCAGCTATATATTCAGCCTCTGTTGTTGACTGTGAAACAGTGGTTTGTTTCTTGCACTGCCATGAGACCAATCTTCCTCCCAAGAATTGACATCCTCCTAATGTAGACTTTCTATCCAAGTTTGCTCCTCCATAATCACTATCAGTATAGGCCACCAGATCAAAAGAAGAATCATTAGGATACCAAAGTCCCAACCTAGGTTGACCCTTGAGATATTTGAATATCCTCTTGACTGCATGTAAGTGAGACTCCTTTGGCCTAACTTGATACCTAGCACAAACACAAACAGCAAACATAATATCAGGTCTGGAAGCTGTTAGATACATCAAGAGACCCAATCATGGATCTGTAATTGTGAACATCAACTTCCTCCCCCTCAACATCAGCAGTGAGGTGCTTGTGTGTTTCCATAGGAGTGCTGGCAGGCTTTGCATCATTCAATCCAAACTTCTGAAGCATTGAGGCCACATATTTAGACTGATTGATAAAAATACCATCAGCCTTCTGCTTGACTTGTAGACCAAGAAAGAAGGTGAGCTCTCCCATAGAACTCATTTTGAACTTCTTATGCATCAGTTCTTCAAATTCCTTGCACATATCATCCCTTGTTGATCCAAAGATGATATCATCCACATAGATCTGAACAAGTAGCATATCAGTCTTTGTTCTCTTGATGAACAAGGTCTTATCAATGACACCTCTTTCAAATTTGTTCTCCAACAGATAGGAGGACAAAGTATCATACCAAGCTCTGGGTGCCTGATGAAGACCATATAAGGCTTTCCTCAACTTGTAAACCTTATCAGGGTATTTAGGATCCTCAAACCCTGGAGGTTGACTGACATACACCTCTTCATCAATTGTGCCACAGAGAAAAGCACTCTTGACATCCATCTGATAGACTTTGAATCCTTTGTAAGATGCAAAGGCCAAGAATAGCCTGATGGCTTCAATTCTGGAAACTGGAGCAAATACATCATCATAGTCTATGCCTTCTTCTTGTGTATATCCCTGAGCTACCAATCTGGCTTTGTTCTTGATAACAATACCTCTCTCATCAGTCTTGTTCCTGAAGATCCATTAGTACCAATCACCCTATGTCCTCTTGGTAGATCCACCAGATCCCATACATGCTGCAAGACAAACTGCAACAGTTCTTCTTGCATGGCTTCAATCCAACTGGGATCCTTCATTGCATCAAGTGCCTTCTTGGGTTCTGTTTGTGAGAGAAAAACAGAAATCATGCCAGAGTGTGGATCTGTTAAAGCTCTGCTTTGCTTTCTAGTGATCATAGGAGACTGAATATCTCCTATCACTAATGAAGGTGGATGATTCTTCTGAGTTCTTGTAAGGTGCAGGGGTTCTTCAGCAAATTTACCCCCAGATTTGAATAATTCACTTCTGGTTCTTGATCCCATTAAGGTCCCTCATCTGAAGCAGGTATGACTTCAATGTTGTTAGAGAGGGAAGTTTCCTCAGCTTCCTGATCATCACTCTTCTCAACATTCTCAGGTTCCTTTTGCTGATCGGATTCTGTCTCATCAGTGGTACAGACATCATTTGTATCTGTAAGTGGTATGGGAAACATATCAAATGGAGGACTTGTTTCCTGGATCTGCTCTGTACCTGAACCTGTAATCACTGCACTGCTCATATTCAAAGAGTTAGTTAGTGAATCAATGTCAAACAACCAATTGGGACCACTTCCAGGTATGTTAGGAGTGTTCTCATTGCATTTGGCATTGTCACTTTCTTCTATGATTCTGGTAGAGTTATTGAACACTCTAAGAGCTTTGCTTTGAAAAAGAATATCCTACAAGAAATCCATCATCAGATTTACTGTCAAACTTGCCTAAGTGAGTTTTGGTATCAAGAATTGTGCAAGGACACCCAAAAGGTTTTAAAAATCCTATGTAGGGTTTCTTTTTCTCAAAAAGTTCATAGGGTGTCTTGCCTTTTGATTTGACTATAAGAACTCTGTTTTGAACATAGCAAGCAGTGTTAACTGCTTCTGCCCAGAAAGTAATTGGAAGTTTGGAATCAGCCAACATGGTTCTTGCAGCCTCAATTAGTGTCCTATTTCTCCTCTTAGCAACACCATTCTGTTGAGGAGTTCTAGGAGCACTGTATTGTCTCTCAATCCTTTTTCCTCACAAAAACTGTTTAGATCAGCATTCTTAAACTCAGTACCATTGTCTGATCTAATGACTTTCACTCTTAGATTTGTCTTGTTTTCCATTCTAATCACAAAGGGTTTGATCAGTCCATTTGTCTCATCCTTTGTTCTTAGAATGTACACCCAAGTAAATCTAGAGTAATCATCTACTATCACAAGACAATAGGATTTCTTGCCTATACCCATCACATTGGTAGGACCAAAAAGATCCATATGCAATAATTGAAGAGGTGATGAGATAGTGTTTACTTCTTTGGACTTGTTAGTAGATTTGTGTTGCTTACCTTTGAGGCAGGCTACACAATGATCATCACATGAAAATTCCTTTGCAGGCAAACCTCTTACAAGGTTGTTTTTGACAAGTAAATTCATGTTTTTGAAATTCATGTGACACATCCTCCTATGCCACAGTGATGATTCACTCACAGATGCTTTTGAAAATAAACAGTTTAAAGATGATAATGAAGAAGCATCCTCAATGTCCAAACAGTAAACATTATCTTTCCTATGAGTCCTAAGCATTACCTGACTCTCATGAATCTTAAATCCTGGAGCAAGTATGAGACATTCAGTATCAGTGAAAAATACACCAAACTTCTTGTCACACACTTGTGATACACTCAGCAAATTGTATCTCAACTGCTCCACATAGTACACATCATCAAAGGTCATCTTACCTTTTGAAACCTTACATTTTCCACTTATCTTACCTCCAGTTGGATTATCCCCAAAGGCAACATGTCCACCCTCAAACCTTTTAAAGTCTTCAAGTAGGGACATGATACCTGTCATGTGCCTAGAGCAACCACTATCCACATGCCAAAGACTGCTCTTCTTCCTTGGTTGCTCTGCACATAAAATGAAATAGTTAGTGTCTAGAGGGAACCCAAGCCAATATGGTCTTGGGTTCACCTTTCTCATTAACATAATTGAACTCTGCCAATCTTTAAGTTTCAAAAGATAATCTTTATTTGGGATCTCATGACTGGAATATTTGGTTACAATAATGGGTTTTCTCTTCAAAGGTCCTGCAGTGGTATCAACTTTGGAAGTGTTGGAGTTACTACTGCTGCTATTGCTAGCAGCAGTATTCACTGCTGCAGTTGTTACCACTGCTTTCAGAAGCAGCAGTATTACTTACTGAAGCTTTTGGTACCCATTTTGTGACCATCTTAACAGACTTCTTTTCAACCTTTTTCTTTTGAACTTTTCTCTTAGGTTGAGTAGTCCTGTCTTGATTCAGGAACACTTCTCTTGTGTGTAAGTTCAAATCTTCTAGTTTGAGACCTTCCAATCCAATAGCCTGATGATTTTTGAAAACTGTTTCTTTGGTTAATTGGATTGAAGTAACAGTCTCTTGCTAGATAATTGATCTTACAACAGATAAAGCATGGTTTTGGTCTGTTTATTTTGTTTAGATCACACCATGACATTGTGCCCAATGATTGTTCCAGTTTCTTTTGTTCCCTCTTAGTTGATTTTTGTTTTGACACTGTGAGGAAGTACCAAGATCAACTACAGTCCTCTGAGTATAGTGGTCCTTCCTAATCTCTTTTCTACTGGTCTCAGACTTTTTTCCCTTTTTCCTTCTTTGAGGAAATCACTTCTTTTCCCTTGTCTTTCCTAGAGGTCTCTACTTGTTTGCTAGGAACAAATGGCATACCACCCTTCTCATTAGTGAGAATGTGGTTGTCATCAGGAATGGTCTCTGTAGTGCTTTTCTCATCAGATTCCTCCTCAGTATCCATTGGATCTACTCTATCTAAACCTTCCTTCAATTCTCCTATGTCCATCCTATCAAGTAAATCAGTGGTAGGAGGAATATAATTCTGATTATAGGGTGGAGGGGTATTGTTGTATCCTATTCCTCTTTTCAAGTCATCATTGACTTGAGCTTTTATGATGGATTCTAAAGCTTTAGATGACTTTGAAAACTTTTCTAAAGCTTTAGTCAACTCTTTCCTAGTACAATCCAACTCCTCCCTAACCTTGGACAACTTTTCTCATACTCTTTCTTTTCCCACTTCCAGTAATTGTGATCATATTCAACTGGAGTTCATTGGCTTTGTAAGCCTTGATTTGATCTTCCAGATTTTCAATGATTTTACCATATTCTCTCCTCTCTCTTTCCATCTTCCTAATACTATCACTCATGGTCTGATTGTGATCCTGTACTTCTTTACAGCTTCTAAACAAGAATTTGAACAAAGTTTGGAAGTTACCTCAGATGGGATTTCAGTTTCTTTGATCTCAGCCATGAGTGCTTGATTTTGGACAATCTCCTCTGCATGATCACTCCAATCAAAACCTTGTCCTTCTTGTGAAACTAGTGCTTGGGATGAACTAGAGTTGTTTCCTCTATTGTTGAATCTAGAGGCTTGTGAAGAACCACCTCCAGAGTTTTGATGGTTTTGGATCCTCCCTTGCACTCTCTAGCAAAGTGCCCTGGTTCATTGCACTTGTAACACCTGACCTTTGATTTGTCAAATCCAGCTTTATCTCCTCTCTTGACATCAAAGTTGTTCCTTCCAGTTCTTCTGATAAACCTCTTCATCCTCAAGGTAAGCATAGCCATCTGCCACTTGATATCCATCTCTTCAAGATCATCTGTATTGATCTGATCCAAATTATCATTGATCAATGATGATTTGACATGGCTTGCTAAAAATGCTTCTAGAATAGTATCATCATTGGTTTCCTGAGATGTACAAGAGTTCTTATTAGAGATAGTTTCATTAGCATAGTATTATTATAAGAAGCAGTGGTATTAGTAAAAGCAGTAGTATTGAAAGAGCTAGGGTTTTCAGAAGAAAGAAGAGCAGCATTGTGAGAGTATCCAATGGGCCTTTTCTTAGCCTCCACTTCAGCTTCAAAGTGTTGGGTTTTGGTGTGATCCTCGTATCAAACTGACACGAGATCCTGTGAGTCTCAATCCTAACTGGATGAGAAACACTACAAAACTTTTTGATCAAACTGATCCGAAAGTTTAACTGATCAAACCTAACTGGTTTGATTTGTGCGGAAGCGATAAGAATTAAAACCCTAAAAACATTCACAGATCTATTTCGCTTATTTTAACTATATGATCTATGCCTATGACGAGTTAGGATATTACCTGGAATGCTTGAGATAGATCTACCCGTGATCAACCATACGAATGCTTCTCTAGTAAAGCTAAACCGATGACAACCCGAAAAACCGAGCTGGTTTTTGATGTGGCCGGCGCCAATAAAGAGAAGAGGGGGAGAGAGAGATTTCTAGGAAAAACTGGAATTGGAATAATAAATTCCTTAAACTGGTAAAGCCTATTTATATGGAAGGAGTTTCCATATAACCAGGTTACCTTATAACTATCAGGTTACCTTATAATTATCAGGTTATCTTATAATTATCCCGTTTCTTTTCCTCAAAGAAAAGAATATTCTGGATAATTATCAACTAATTAATTATTAATCTATTATATATTTATTTATCTAATAAATATATAATTACTTAATTAATTAATAACCCTTTAACTTTGGGTATTCTGACTGAAATTACCCAACTGATTTATAATTAACTATTATAAATCTAATCTCTCCATTTCTGGGTTTATTTAACTTATTCGATTTATAGGTGTTCTCACAGGTGTGACCCTCAAGTGTCTTGTAACATTGGATGTGTAATCACTGGTTTGTCAACTTCTGCACATAATTACTAACAGACTCCCACTTGTGCAATTGGCAATACCGCCTTGATCACACGGACCTAAGCAGGCCCCTAGACAGGCACTTAGGCTAACCAGGTTACAAGAACTCTTATACCCAGATAGGTGATATAAACTTTTCCATCAAGAAATAACATTTATGAAACAACTATTCATAAATTGGGTATATCTTGGCTTTTCCCTTTGCAACACGATATTTCATCTATGAGTATGAGCCTGGAATAAGTCAACTCTTAATACTCAAGATTCTGTTTCTCGACTATCCGACCTCTACTGATAGGTAAACGACAAAGAACTAATCAGTTCGTTTGGGCATGGCCATGCACTTCATCAGTCTATTCAGTCAATCAAGGGGCCCAGAAATATCTCTCTTCAGAGAAGAGGTGCAAATCCCATCTTGCATATCTGCATCTAACACCACGGCTTCCGCTGAATCTAGTTACGCCCTATATAGCCACCATGTTACGGCGTAGCGGTTGAACGCACTAAGTATCCAGCAGTCCTCATGATATCAAACCAGATACCTCAGGTGATAAGGACAACCACTGTGAGATTTACTTATGACAAAATCCAAGAAGTAATTCTCAACCGCGGATCACGTCCAATATTCGCTACTCTATCGAATATTTGTGCAGCTTTTGGTCTACATCATTGTAGCTGTTATTCAACGACTGATCATAACTACCCAAAAACTCACAATGACTTTAAAGCCCTATCGGGTTCCCACCACGACAAGTTGTCACGGACAAATTTCGAATGAAAGGCTGGAAACTAGTCTCATTCCTTATTATAAAACATGCAAAATATAAAAGTGATAAAGAAACTAATTTTGTATAGTCCATATTACACTCTGTAATAATAACAAAATTAATAGCATTTCTTAATTAATTTTACGGTGTCTATTGCAACGTTTACTAAAAACTTATTTAAACGAAGTATCACCTAACTTCAGTTTAAACCCTTTGATTAATGTTTACCATATTAATCAAAGTAACAACCAAAACAATACAAGTTTGTATCATCTGATACAATCTACTTGATTCTGCTAATCTTTGTTTTGCAAACACTTTTAAACAGATATTAGACTTTACTTTACCATATTCCCTGAACTTGGAGATACTGGAATAACTCCTAGTTTCACTGAATATGTAAAGTTTAAACTGCAACTTCCCTCAGTTGCTTGTGTAGATGAATGATTTCTACCTGAAATCAGATAAAATTTCCATTCACCAAACTGGCAAATTCCAGGAAATTTATTCTAGTGTTTACAACACTTTCAAAAGATAATTAATAATTTTAATTAATTATTCCAACACATTTTAATTATTGATTTTTCTTAAAGTCAATTGTGACTTTATTTTGTTTCAAAGTCTTTGAAACTTTCATTTTACCTTTTTGGCTAAAAGGTAGATCGTATATCTTATGAATTTACATCCTACCTGGATCATGAATTCCGAGATATACTAAATCAATAATTTTATCTTTTATTCTTTATCATAGACTAGATAGAGAATAAACTGGGCTCCCACTAACCTATATGAAAACTAACTATTACTTAAAATTAACTATTGACTTAGTCAAAACTTGATTACTTAGTCAATTCTATTTCAAGTAATGAATACAAGAATTTTAACATTTATAAAACTTAACTGGATTTTATTAAATCCTAATTCCGAAACTTGGAATTTTTCCTAGTTTTATAAATACTGATATTATCAACGATATCTGAGATAATATCCTAAATTCTTCTTAAAAACATATGAGTAATAAATTTTGATCATAAAATACTTTCATAATCTTTTACTCATAAATGTTCAAAAACACATTCCTATAATTATAGTACTTCGTGTGTTTTTGACAGTTTTCATATATATTACTTCAAATTATTTTGATTGAAGTAATACTGTTAGTGTAATAGGCAACATCTAGGATCTAATTTTGAATCAAGTCAAATTTGACTTAATCAGATTCAAAATACCATGCATAAAGATATTTAAATCAAGACAATAATTTTAAAATTTAAAACCGATGAACAAATATCCAAAAATCCAAATTTTTTCAAAAATAAGATTGTTTTAGATCATGAAAGTTTAAAATTGTCTTTGATAATATCTACTTGCATGCCGATCTTTGCAATCTGGGCACTTCACTTTTAATGACCACCTGCAATTAAACTTTTGCTTCTAGGTGTCAACACACTCGTAAACTAACAAGCGAAAGTGATAAACTGAAGCATTCATGAATACCTGAGGTGTTTATACCTGCTTCGTAATGCTTCGGGCAGTTATGCCTCCAATAACCGACTTCATGGCACTTGAAGTATTGAATCTTGGTCATTACTCTGTTGGACTTAACTTTCTTGCCCTTGCTCTTGCCTTTGCCATTATTATTAACCCTGGGTGCACTCAGGGTAGTCAAAACTTGGCCATTTCCCTTACTAGTGTTCCCATGCCCACGCTTCTTCCTTACTTCACCATTCTTAACCATAAGCACATCTTTGGTCTTGGTCCCCATACTCAACTCAATGGTTTTCAATAGTGAGTTGAGTATCGTATTCGTTGCTAACTGCAACAAAACTGAGCGACTGAGCCTCTCTAGGTGATCAGTGTGCCTTTTTATTTTCATGATCACTAGCTGAGGTCCGTTTGGCCATCTTGCACGCGTTTAGTGCTCTACTGGCATCATAACGCTCTGTGCGTGCTTGCGTCTGAAACATGTCTGTCAACTGGCGGATCATGTCATAGGCATTAGTGTTTATGAGCCCCGTAAGAAAATCTAGGCTCATAGTCGCAAGCATAAGACGGCCTACGTCCAGCAAATCATCGGAATGTTGTTCCTAACGGTGACAGCATCATTTGCTGGAGGGGCCTTTGCCTAGAGGTTTTTCTAGGACATACCACTTTCTCTCGTGCCTGAGTACAATCATCAGATTGCGCTTCCAGACGAGAAAAATTAGACTCAGTAAGTTTGTCCTTTTCGAGAATGGAGCGAAGAGAAAGATTTATTAGTGTTGGTTACTGTGTTTACAATCTACACATTTAAAAACTTTGGTTTTAGTAACTGTGAATAGACTATTTCCAATAAATATCAATAAACCCTTAAATGATCAATTTATTGGACTAGGATCCTAATTACATACGCCCTGATGACCGGTGTGTTCACGTCCCACCAGGCCCATGTACTAATTAGGTAGGTAAGGACTTTTACCAATCATATCTAATTGACACGACTCCTAGATCTTTTCGGGACAACGGTAATTATCCGTACATGTTTTAGTCCCTCTAAGTGCTTTTTGGCCCGGTACCACCCGGTAAACTTAACAGAACCAAAACAGATCTCACCAATTTGGGACTTGGACACTTTACTCTGGCCGGTACCACCCGGAGATAATTCACAGAGTCTTGTTAATCCCCTCCAGCTTCGGTTTGAACGCGGTCGTTCAAGGTGTGTTCACTTACAACGGCCGCGTACCTTACGCTGGAGGTGCCCCTAGATGGGTTGCACTACTGATCTATGATTTTCGGGGTTTTTAATTAATTTTGAAAAACCTTTTAACATCCAGTATTTTTCAAAATTGTAACTTTTGAAAAACTGATTGTTTAAACAGAAGGAAACTGATGTTTAAACTAACTGTTTCAAACATACACTGTTTTAAAACTAACGGTTTTAAAAGGCTCTTGCTAATTAAAACCAACTGTTTTAAAAGCATACTTGCTAATCAAAACTAGTTGTTTTAATAGCATGCTAGTTTGACCAAAACTAACTGTTTTATCAACTTGCCTTTAAACAATCTATTTACAATTTTACAGGTTTTAAATAAAATCTACCGTTAAGAGGTTTTGGAAAAGGCTGGTGATTTTAATTTTAAAACCTATATGTTCTCATGATTTAAACTAGTTTTAAAACTCTCCCCTTATTTAATAAACTAGCAGTCATTAACTATCATGAGTAAAAATCAACCACGCAGTTAATAATTATAAACACACAGATAATTATAACAACCACGCAGTTTTAAAATAACTAATTATAGGTTTGCCAACTTTTATTCCTAAGGACCAATAACGCCCTATTTTTCTAAAGCACTTCCGGATCCTTGCGTAGCTCCCACTGGCTTCGGCACCTTTGTTAGAACTCCGAAAAAAAAAACTTCAGTCTTTCTCGCATAGCTCCCACTGGCCTCGACATCCTCGATGGAACTCCGAAAAAGAAAAATAAAATAACTATCCTATGGTCATTATTACAAAGGGGTTGTAAGTGGCACGTAGGCCTCCCTAGAAACGATCCAAAGGTCTAAGTTGGCAAGCTCTATAATAGGCATAAAATATATATGCACACAGGTATATAATTTAAACAACCACGCAATTCATATATCAAGCAATAGCAATAAATATAGAGAGCGTAAATTTAATCCTAGATCCGTTAAATAATATCTCGTTCTGTTTATCGCAAAGCTTGGTTTTAACTGATTTATAAAACAAACTGTTTTATAAACCTAATCAATATTTTAATCTGAAATTAGTTTTACTTGATTTATAAAATCATCTAGACTTATAAACTATAAATCTTATTTTATAAATCAAAAACCAATTCTCTAAAATATCTACAATTTATCCAAAAGCATATCAAACCTGATATTTCGAACTAACTAGTCGAAACATCAAACACTGGTCCATAAACTGTGTTGTGGTTTGACAAACTGGTCAAACATGACACCGGACCAATCTGATCAACCGGATCAAATAAATGGTTTGATAATCACAATTTTATTTAGGGATAATTATCAATCAAAATCCCATTAAAATTGATTTATAAGATATTCTAATTATTTTTAAAAGAAATATCTTTATAACTAATTTGGATAAAATTAAAACCAACAAAAACCTTTTGGGCCTCAAACTGGGTCCAAAATTCTGGGCTTTTGGGTCGTTATTATTTAGGTCCAATTATACGGAAAACCCTAGATGGATCCTTGGTGACGATTGAAACGACAACAAATGGTTGCCGCCGTTGCCATCGGTTTTGTTCACGACGGCTATCATCCACGGCCACTGCCGCTGCCACCATGTGGCCGGCGGTAGCGATAGCGAACAGCCACCGCCACGCTGCCACCGCCGGTGATCACCACCATCATCGCGATTTGCGATTAAGAACCGTCGGCCACCACCACGCTGGTGGTTCGATCATCGCAAAGCCACCACCGATCTGGTGGTTTGGCCTCGGCGTCGATCTGGTCTGGCCACGGCTTAGCTGCGGTTCAGCCATCGATTTCGGCCACCACATTCAACCGGCGACGACGGCAGCAAAGTGAACGCCACCGCCGCCATCGTTTATGTGATCGGAGATCGCCGGCCACCACCGAGCTGGTGGTTTGGCCTTGGCGTCGACGTGGTCTGGCCACGGGTCAGCCGTGGTTGGACGATCGACCACCCACCATCGCTGCCGACTCCCGATTCGGGTTCGGCCACCGTGAGGCGCCGTCACCACCACGTTGGTGGTTCAGCCGCGGTTAAACCGTAATCCGGCTACTGCCGTACGTGGTTCGGGTTTCGCTTGAATGCGATTCGGCCACCGTGGTTCGGTCACCGCCGGCTTCGGATTCAACCACCACCGAACTGGTGGTTTGGTTTGATTTCCATCAACCACGACCACCACCGGAACTGGTGGTGCGGTCATACGGCCACCACCGAACTGGTGGTGTGCCTCCGGCAACGGTCGACGTGGAAGGTTTTTCGTACGATAAACAATTTCTTGATAAAGAAAAACAAAATTTATCTAAACTGATAAACATCAAAATTTTACAAAACTGATAAAATCTTAAACTGATAAAATTTTAAACTGATAAAATTTATCTAAAGATCAAATTTTATGCTAAACTGATAAAGATTGATTTTTTACAAAAGCTTGATAAAACCAAATCTTTATCTACAAGAAATTTTTAACGGATCTAATAAACAATAAATTAAAATAAGCGATTAAACATGTGGCTCTGATACCACTGTTGGGTTTTGGTGTGATCCTCGTATCAAACTGACACGAGATCATGTGAGTCTCAATCCTAACTGGATGAGAAACACTACAAAACTTTTTGATCAAACTGACCCGAAAGTTTAACTGATCAAACCTAACTGGTTTGATTTGTGCGGAAGCGATAAGAATTAAAACCCTAAAAACATTCACAGATCTATTTCGCTTATTTTAACTATATGATCTATGCCTATGACGAGTTAGGATATTACCTGGAATGCTTGAGATAGATCCACCGTGATCAACCATACGAATGCTTCTCTAGTAAAGCTAAACCCGATGGCAACCCGAAAAACCGAGCTGGTTTTTGATGTGGCCGGCGCCAATAAAGAGAAGAGGGAGAGAGAGAGATTTCTAGGAAAAACTGGAATTGGAATAATAAATTCCTTAAACTGGTAAAGCCTATTTATATGGAAGGAGTTTCCATATAACCAGGTTACCTTATAACTATCAGGTTACCTTATAATTATCAGGTTATCTTATAATTATCCCTTTTCTTTTCCTCAAAGAAAAGAATATTATGGATAATTATCAACTAATTAATTATTAATCTATTATATATTTATTTATCTAATAAATATATAATTTACTTAATTAATTAATAACCCTTTAACTTTGGGTATTCTGACTGAAATTACCCAACTGATTTATAATTAACTATTATAAATCTAATCTCTCCATTTCTGGGTTTATTTAACTTATTCGATTTATAGGTTCTCACAGGTGTGACCCTCAAGTGTCTTGTAACATTGGATGTGTAATCACTGGTTTGTCAACTTCTGCACATAATTACTAACACAAAGATCCTTAGATCATTGTAGAGATCTTCAAGTTCTTTGTCTTCTAAATCATCCCCTGGTCTGAATGAGACAGTGTAAATAGTCCATTCCTCTCCAAGAGATCTGAGGAACTTTCTATTCACATCATCTTTGTCCATCTTGACATCCATAATAGCAAGTTCTCCAATCAGCTTATTGAATCTATCAAAAGTTTGAGTCATAGATTCATTCTTCAGAGATGTGAAGTTCTCATATTGTTGCTTTAGGATGGCCTTCTGGTTCCTCTTTGTACTCTTGGTTCCAGAGAATCTCTTCTCTAGAGCAGTCCAGAGAGCTTTAGCATCTGTGCATCTACTGAATTGATGTTGGTATTCATTGGGAATAGCCAACAACAGAGTACCTAAAGCCTTCATCTCTGTTTGCCTTCTTTTTCTGTCTGCATCAGATCTGGGGGGGGTCTTGCACCTCCTTCAGCAGCTTCTTCATCAGTACCAGGTCCGTTTTCAACAACCTCCCATATTTCATAGTCTGTGAGAAGCATGTATTGACGGATCCTGATTTTCCACATGTCAAACTCATTGGGTTTGAGCATGGGGACTTTAGAGACCAAAACAGTTTCCTGAGTATCCATTGTTAATTGGTTTTCTGAATCAAACTAGCTCTGATACCACTTGACAGGATCGAAATTACAATCAATTACAAGAATCAGAAAAACAATTCAAAGGAGTTCACGGAATAACACTTTGAATGGATTAACAATGAATTGCAAAACAAATTGTGTATTGATCACAAGCTTAATGATTACAACCAAAGCCCTAATCTGATTTGAACAGACTCAAACCAGACGTGCAACTCTTCTCAATTGCAGGGATTCAAGAATAATCTTGAGGCTTCTAATTCTAAACACAAAAACTTAATGAACTCGTATGTCTAGCAAACTATCAGCTATCTACTTATACGAATTACAAGATTATAATAAGGAAAGTAAATCTACAAGATAATCTCTATAAAATCTCCAACAGAATCGTATCTTGTCCATATCTTCAATCTGCACAATCCTTTCCTTATCCCAACTCTTCAAGCAGTGGTAAAACAGAATCAGTAGTAATCTTCATTAGCAGCAGTAATTTGTTCTAGCAGTGGTAATTTGCTTGAGCAGTGGTAACCTTTACATTAGCAGTGGTAACTCCAAAATCACCTTCAGTGGTAATGATCAAACACCAGCAGTAGTAAATCGTTCAACATCAAATCAGACCCAACATCATCTACCAAATCTAACAAAAAGAGCGTGCTTGCCTTCGAAATAATGGGTTTTAAAAAAGAAAATTGGGAAGTCAAGTGGGGTCTGACATTTTTTGTAATGGGGTCCTAAGGTTAATTAAGGTAGAAAGAATTCATGGTAATAAGAATTCAAGGTAAAATATAGGTCTTATTATATTTTGACTAGGGTCCTTGGACACACATAGAGAGCGAGAGAGGGGGGAGAGAGAGAGAGAGAGAGAAGGGAGGAGAGAGAGAGAGAGAGAGAGAGATGAACGTTCAAATGTGAACTCATCTTTCATTGTGAACGTGAGGACCATTAAAATCGCGTCACGTGACAATCTGAATCGACGCCTAAGCTTATTTATTTGATATGAATGTCATGGACTTTGATGCACCCACATGCAGGGTGAATAAAGCTTAGTTGCAATCACTCTAAATCGCGCGCCTAAGCTTTATTCAGTCTGAATAATACAACAATATTCAGACTGAATATTGTTACGTGGCACGATATTGATGGTCCTTACATTCACAATGAAAAATAAGTTCACATTTAAACCGAGGCTATATGTATAAAGGATTGTTGCAAAAGTTATAGATAAATAAATAAATAATTATTAAATTGATTTTACTTGGTAAAAGTTTGACATATCAAGTCAAATGAGGAAAACTAATGAAAATGCTAGTAGTATTACTATTTATTGCCTAAAAGGTTTCACCCTTTTTGTTAGAATATCATGTAGAAGGCGAAATGTACCCTGCCAAATTAGGAATTGCCACCATCCATATCAAGTGTACTTCAACCTACTTTATCAATTAATAAATGAAATTATTTATAGTTTTTGTCAAATAATACACAAAGTGATTTCGGTTTTTGATTCGAAACAAATATAATAAGACAAGTATTGAAGTAGAATTGGGTCTCTTCCAATCGATGGTGCTTTGCATCCTATATGATGCAACAATCTTTAATAAGATTTGTACAAGTAATTTTCGTTCAATGTGTCCTAGTTTATGGTTAATGATCAAGTCAAATCACTTAAAGGTGCGTAAATCACGTATTCACAATACTGGTTTCCAAGCCCACACAAAAAGATTTAGAAAACAATCATTTGTTTCAAACTAGCTTGTTTTTACCCCCTGCTATCAGTAAATGGTACTTCTAGTTTGTCCTTAATCATATCATAAAATAGTGTGTAACATGATTTGTAACATGGTTTAGAAGCTATTGAGAACGTTAAAATGCCTTGAGGTTTTTCTCAAGTTAGAAATAAGTGAGATCTTCGGAGCCACAACTCTTATATGTCTTTAAGTGTTTTTAATCCCTCTTACTTTTTTGAAGGGTTATGCCGAGACTAATCCCAACAAATTATAGTTGTAAGACATCAGCTTCTAATAACTTAGTGGCCACAATTGTTGTGGACGTCTGGATTAGAATCCTAGACAATATGGGTATTCCACTAATCCCTCTCATTTTATGAACAAGAAAAATGGAGTATTGGTTAAAACATGTTGATTGCTTGTGTAAGGATCGTGTTATTTCGTGTCCCTTATTTAAATAAAATATGACTCCTTATATTTCTCGAATCTTTTAATCTATCAACAATTAGGTTTAAGATGTCTCTAATTATTGTCAAATGGATATATGATAGGGTTTATAAACATTGTATAGAGGGATATCTTCATTCTTGAGCACCAAACCCCTAAAAAACATAGCCTTATTTCTAGTAACAATCAACAATAATGGTTAATGATAGTACAATTGCTCGTTTGTAAGCCAACTTCCTAGCAGTTGATTGGTGAAAAGGTTGCTGTTTTTATTTCGAACACAAGATAAGAGCCTAAATCATCTTCAAATAAACCGTTTTTCATTACATAATGTGTGTGTATGTGTTCGTGTCCGTCTATGCTACTATTGTTTTGGAAACTATTTAAAGGAAGGCTTCATATGTAGCCTCAAAGGTTGGTTTTTTTCTAAATACAATTAATATCATCTAAGACTTTAATGACATCAAATATGAATAAATTAATATTATTGAAGATTGGATTGACAATGACATTGCTCAACCAAGTCTAGAAGAGTCGGAATATAAAGAAATTAATCTAATCAAGTTTATCTTGAGATCTTTTCATTTCATTTCAAATCATAAGAAATAAATCGTAATAAAAATATTAAAGGAATGATAGTAGATGTTTTACTTCCTTTTTTGTTAATAGGTTGAACATCGGGATGAAAACACGGAGACTGTTTTCTCCCACTTTGTATGGCACAAATTTGAGAGAACAAAAGAAGGATGCAAGAGATACAAAGATGTTTTTTTTGCCTTAGTTAGATTCATGATGGATGATATGTTGTGATTCGACATATTTTTCATATTATTTTTGTATATAGAGTTTGATTATAGTGAGAACAACTTCTTTTTATCATAAGGTAAGAACACATGAATGTACTTTTTCACTTGTGTGAATTTTTGTCATGATAACTATAAAGTAACCTCATATTGTGTGAAGAATGTCCTGGTGAGAGCAACATGAATTCTTGTCATGAGAACCATGAAAGCTTTCTGAACTTCTCATAACAACCACCTTTTTCTTAGGATGTAAAACAAGTCAAGGTACTACTATATTGTGTGATTTTTACCATGAGAAACATAAAGCAACCTTTATATTGTTTGAATAATTGAATGTCACAACATTCACACAATATTGTAAGAAGTAATCAATCACCAAAATAAAAATGTATATGTTTATGTATAAAAATATACATAAATTGGAACTATTCTTATAAAAATTAATGAAATGGACATAAAAATTCGTAAACCTTCTTTGAATTGTAGATTCTTGAATATGGAACCGATTGATATATGCACTTCCGAAGTATCCTAAAACAAAATTTTGCCGGTGAAATTGACTTTTGTCTAGAGGATCCAACAATCAATTCAATTTATGGCTTGAATCTAGTGAATTAGGGTATGTTTTGTGATGAACTTTTGAGGAAAAAAAACATAGGAGAAGCCTAGAAAAACAATGTTTTTCTTCCTTGAATTGTTGCCTCGTAATATACCTATGCCTCCGTAATTTTCATAATTGCCAAGCACAAACGGTGACGAATTGGCACGCTGATTAAATTGCGAGAAAACTTACCAAGCGTTCTGGAGAGTTATGCGACTTGTCGCATGACTCAAGCTACGGGAAGGCCCAAGGTCCATTCTTGACATTTGTATATAGGCAAAGAATCGTGTGAGAACTTGAGTTAACATTGAGAAGAGTGAAAAGTAGATATGAACTGTTAATCTCTTTAATCTCATGCCCTCCCATTAATTACGTTTAAAAGGTAACTAATCTGGTGCATCACAATGTATGTCATCTTTGAGCATCTCATCCTAATGTGCAGATAACCACTTTTAATATTAGTCTCGACTTCTCACTAGAACCCTACCACATATCACGCGCACACCCACACACATACGTACGCACATGTATGTGTGTCATAATCAACTAAATTCACAATACATGATTAAAAATAAATTAAATGTTACAATCTTCAAATAAATGATATAATATATATATATAGCATAATATTCATGTAACATAAATGTACCTTTATTCTTATATTCTTAAGAAAGGGACAAATTATCATATGATACTAACTCATATATGTTTTTTTTAATTGTAAGGTAAAATACGGTAAGATAAGGTGAGAAGGAAATGGTGTAGGATAATGGGAGACATGATGGATATAAGATAGGGGAGAAGCACATGATGGTTACTTTCACCCATCTTATATACATATATATTTTTGTCACGTTATTTTAGTAGAACCAATTTCGATTATTGATAACAAGCTACACAAATCTCGATCATGATTGATATTAAGCAATAGAAATGGTTTCAAATGAATTATCTGATAGATGTAAGCTAACTTATATTTTAAAGTTGGATCTAAATAGTTTATAAGTTACCTTATTGATAAACTATTTCAATGGAATTTTCTATCAAAAAACTTTCTAACGAATTTATGACGAAATCAAGAAAAATCAATAAAATTCAACATAGGCAATAATTCGTCAGAAATCCATCACCGAAATTTAAAAAATAAAATTTAATTATATATTCTCGAAAATGTTGTGACGGATTTGTGATGGACGTTGTACCGGTCACAAATTTGTCACAAATATCTGTTAATTTATCATTAAGTTACTTAATTAATGTAGTTTTAGTAATTAAATTATAAAGTTACATTTAATTATTTAAACTAATTAACAATTTAAAAGGGATTAGAAAAATATTAATAATTTTTGAAGAAAATTGAAAAATTGTATAGTTTTATTTTTCGTCTGAAATTTATAAGATTTTTAAAATACCTATCTTTTCAAAAATGAGTATTTTAAAAATCTTATTATTTTCGTAAAAAATACACCGAAAATTTATTCTTAAATAACTTTTTTTTAAGTGCTTTATTTTGAAAACCTTAATTGTTATAAGAGTTAAATGCAATTTTAGTCCTTGTGGTTTAACAAAAATTAATGACTAAGGTTTTTCTAAAGAATTTTTAACTAACAAAGTCCTTGTATTTTTGTTTTTTATAACGCATATGGCCCTTCTTATAACTAACATTAAAAAATGTTAGAATTTAGAAAGGGTAATTTTGTCCATTCACTTTTCTTATTCTTTTAGTATTAGTTTATAACACATTTGGTCCCTTTTTGATTAATATAATAAGTTAAACTATTTGATCCCTTTTTAATATATTATACTATATTATTATTTTATGCCAAAACATGTATATATTATTTTATATTGAATACATAAATTTTAATGCCATCCATAATTATGTCTATTTAATTTACAAAATATACAAATATATTTTATATTTTCATATTAGTTTATCCATTTGAAGCAAAATTTCAATTTATGATTAATTTCAAGTTATATTATTGAAAAGAAATCAATCAGATAAAAAAATAAATATAAATCACACATGTAATTAAATAGAGTTAATATGTTTTAGTCATAAATCATCTATTAACACATTTCTACCTCGTATGATCATTTGGTGTCGAATTTACCATGTTTTTTTATTGCAAGTGTTATTTAAAATATTATGTTGTAATTGTGTATGTTTTTGTTTTCTTGTAATGCTTATTATGTATTTTTTTTTACTTGTCTTTGTATTTTCATACTAAAATTTAGATTAGCGATGAGCTTTTTACTATATATGTTATATATGCCCAAGGCGCGTAGCTCAGTTCGTTAAGGGGCTCGGTGATTTGCTCAATATGCTAGTGGTCACGGGTCGAATTCCTCGGGATGCGATTTCAGGGCCCCCGTGCAATCGCCTTGCCGCTGAGATGAGTCTGGTACTCCCCTCACAGTGGAATGGGCCGACAGTGTGGGCCGGTTAGCGTGTCCGGGAAATACACGTTTTGCTCAATATATGTTATATATTTATTGAAAGGTAAGATTTGTTTGACAATTCGTTGAATATATTAAAGTCAAATTTATTAAAACTTAAACATTAATGTAATCCTAATTTACTAAAATATTATTAGAGGATGAAACAAATTGAAAATACATAAATATTAATAGATGATTTATGAGGATAATATATTAATTCTATTTAATTACATATGTGATTTATATTTATTTTTTTATTTGATGAATCTATTTTCAATAATATAACTCGAAATTAATCATAAATTGCAATTTCGGATCATAAAACTAACATGAAAATATAAAATATATTTGTATAATTTGTAAAGTATATAGATATAATCACGGGTGGTATTAAAATTAATGTATCCAATATAAAAGAATTTATGTACATGTTTCCGCATAAAAATATTAATATATTATAATATATCAAAAATGGACCAAATAAATTTAACTTATTATATTAATCATAGAGGGACCAAATGTGTTATAAACTAATATTAAAAGAATAATAAAAGTGAATGGACAAAATTACTCTTTCTTAATTCTAACTTTTTTTAATATTAATTATAAGAAGGACCATATGTGTTATAAAAAACAAAAATACAAGGACTTTGTTAGTTAAAAATTCTTTAGAGTGACCTTAATCATTAATTTTTGTAAACCACAAGGATCAAATTTGCATTTAACTCTTATATTTTTTATAGAATTTATATTAACTTCTACTCATTTTGTTAATAACATGTACAATGATTTATTATTTTATAAAAATTGAAAATTTAAGAAAGAAAAGCTGAAAGACTATATTATCCAACTTAACGGAATCTTCTAACTTTGTTAACCTTGAAGACAAAAAACAAAATAAAATGTAAATCACAACATTTAAAATAGCAGATTTTAAAACAACAATGAAAACCTCTCATCCTCTTATCTTATTTTCCACTCTTTTTTTAATATTTTGTTGGCTTTTAGAAAAAAATATCGACTACAAAAATAGTTATAAACAACAACTATATGAACTAAAATCATGGTTTACTCTGTTTTTTTTTTACAAAATCTAATAAACAAATAAAAACGAAGTAAAAATACATTATTTTTTATTTTTTTATTCTTCTTTAAAATTTAGTAGTTGAATAAGGTGGATACTTTTTGCAATTTTTAAATGTTATCACATTGTAACTTCTAATTTGCTTTACTTTTTGTGGGGAGTGCAAGTAAACATTAATTAAGTAGGAATCGTCCATATGTAATGGTATAATTTATGTACTTTAATTCTAACCAATTATATGTTGATACGACCATCTTGACGAGTTTAAAATGTAATCCTTCATTTATATAAAACACTTCTTTTGTAATGTTTTATTTTGTTTAGGGAAAACACTATTCATATCATCATATGATGAAGTAAATTGATCGTGTAATTACTTTGTGACAACTCATCTTATATTCATATAAAGTGGGAATTGTGTAAGATGTTAGATTGGTTAGGGAAGAGAACTAACATTGTCTTTTAAGAAACTAGATATCCCATTTATTAGACATGTTTTAAAACCGTAAGTTTAAGTTTGGACAAAGCAGATAATATTTGGTATGATTGCCCTGAAATGCTACAAATGATATCGGAGCTAGGAATCGAATTAATGTGCCAACAATGACGCTAGGTTCCAAAAGGAGTGGATTGTAAGATCTCACACGGATCACGACAAGAACTAAGGTTGCCTTAGAAGGAACTGAATACATAGTCTATCAGACACATTTTAAAACGATATTCGGGGGTTATGGGTTAGTCTTTTATGCTGGAGTTTATGGATTTACAAATTAAAATGATTAAAGAGTCAATTTTTGTATTATTGATATGGTGTAGTAAAACTCATTGAAGACGATGATGCCTTAGGTGGAGCATGTAACATCTTAGTAAATTGACACATCAACGATGACAAGCAAAATGTTGGTTAGGCTTGTTGAAGCTAGGAATCTAGATAAAAATTTTGTGATAACTCGTCCTACATTGATGGAAATAGAAACCATGAGCTAATATATATGTGGAATGAGGGTTGTGACACTAACAGCCCCATCCCATTGATTACAAAAATATGGATTTTTGAGTTTCTTATACACCTCAAATTGTGGTCAACCAATAACATTCACTATATAGGATGGGTTGTCTTCCACTTTTTGCCAGGCTTAACCATCATTATCATTGTTTATTTGACAAAATTCCCTTTGTTTATTAGCGATTACCTAAAATATTAGAGAAAAATTACTCAATGACTCGTTGTTCTCAATGAGGTTTAACTCAAGTTGTAGACGACTTATAACTTTTATCACTGTTTAAGGTCGATTCGGAGCGTGTTACATATATTATGTTTGTATGATTTGTTGATCCAACTCATCAGGACATGAAATGAGTATGATGAAAGTATTGAGTTTGCTCAACTAAAAAAGGAATGAAATACAATAAAAACTAATTCGGCAGTTGAATCAATTGATTGGTCTAAGATGTATGTCCTTGATGAATTGATTGATTGAAGATTGCAATACAATGTACCTCAATATTGGGACAAAGCGAATCAAAAGCATTGAAGTAAACACTGGTTAAAAAGAAATCATTTTTCTAGGTGATTGGTTTTGTAGAAGAGGGAGAAATAAAAATTTGATAGTCTATGCATTAGTGTCAAATGTTCTTTGATACACCTATTTCGTCAATTTTATGTACCAAAAAGCTAGCTACCTACTCAATAATAATATGATATCTATTTGTTAGTTTTCTTAATCAACCATGCAGTTGATGTTTTTAGAAATATCTCTTACTAAATAAAGAAACAAATAGAACATGCTTTTATTCGTTCAAACATTATGTTGTTTACATTTTTTGTTTCTTAATAAAATTGGTAATATTCTTCACAATTTTTACCTATTCAGAAACTGGCCTGTTGGTTACGCATTCAACAATCTTTTAATTAATTTAGCGCCTAATCAAAATTTTAAAATGCTTCTTCATTGACATATTTATGTTAGAATTTCATATTATAAAAGATAATTTTGAGATATTTCAAGATATTCTAGATATTTTTTAGAAGTTATTTTGGTTTACTTTTTCTTGAAAATGATGGATATTGAACAATTATTTTAGAGGAAAATAATAATTATCCACAAAAAAAATTATCGAGTAATATGTAAACATAACAAATGACAATTACGATTACCAGTGCTAAACACTACTAAAAAAGAAGCTTTTTTGACGGAAGTTACTGATGGAATTCTTGACGGATTTATGACGGACTCAAGAAAAATCAATAGAAGTCAACATAAATATAAATTCATCATAACTCGTCTAGTATAAGACATTTATTTTATATTAAATTATTTCTTTATTATACTGACCTAATATATATGTTAGTTTCTCATTTATACATGTTTTATAGAAGTCAATAATTGTAGAAATCAAAATGAATATATCACTGATGTAAAATTGAAGATAACCTATATATGCATTAATTTAATAATATTAAATATATTATCCTAATTAAAGTATCTTAAATTCTTTTTAAAACACAATTTGTTATAAACAATTACACTTAAATAAAAATATATTTAATAATAAGAGAGAGACGTGATCTATGAATAAATTATCCATCTACTTTGATGGTGATTTTTCATAATACTATTTTTGCTTTTTAACTTTAAAACAATAGTAGAGAATAGACTTTGACGGCCAATATATAACATGAAACAAATGATTATTGTACCATTAATTTCATCACCATACAAATTCTACGGTTGTAGTTTCTTTCCTATATTTTTTAACTTATTGATCACTTTTAATTCAACTAAAAATATATTTGTAGTACATTAAAAACTTATTTATGATTTTGGGGATCCAATTAATAATTTAAAAATAAACATGATTTTCATCATCTATAAAATATATGATACCAAAATATTTGAAAGTTAAAAAGAGTTAAAATATCTTATATGAGTCTATTCTAGCTTAGGGAAAGGGAAATGACATTGCTAGTGACATATATTTGTGGAAAAATTGTCACGAAATTATTATTTAGCTTCAGTTATTATTATATGATAAATATTTAGGACTTTTGGTTCTGTAGCAAAAAGAAATATAAATAAAAATGAAAATGATAAAAAACGAAATGAGAACGAGTTTTTGTTTTCTCAGTCTAATCAAGAACGAAAATTTGGGCTTCTAAAAATAGACCAATTATATTATATAAAATTAAACAACTTTTTAATTATCATTCTCGTTAAATACTGCTTAATATTAATCATCCCGTTAATTTCTACTAAAGTTATTAGGTGAAGGAAGTTTATTAATGATTGAGGTTATATCAGATTAATACATGAATAAAAAAACATGTTCAGATCTAAATGCATCGGGTATGTTAATATTTTTGAGGGAATGGTTAATCTAAATAATTTGTGAATAAAACATTTCAAGATCTAAATATTTATGTTGTACTAAGGTTTGTGGAAGAATGATGATAACTACGTGGTTTTTTGTAGAAAGAATTAGCAGAATAAATAATAGAGTGGATATTAAGCATGCATGTTCAAGTACAAATATATTAACAACACAGATCAAACTGTTTAATGTATTGCAGAACATATTATCATGCATAAAGTAAAAAAGTGATAAAATGATTATTTTCTACTAATATAACTTGAAAATTACAAAGTATTGTTTGATTTTCTCACCTTAGCTTGGTTGCAACCACTTTGATCCCATGTTTGTCCAACCTTCATTCCAATTCATTGATGATTGATAAGAAGTTTGTCGCTTAGATACTGAATTTGAAAACCTCGAGTTTAATTATTTGTGCCTTGCACACATATGTCTTTCTCTTCTATTGTTTTGTTACAAGTTTGCATAGTATGTTGAATTCAAGTTGATAAATATTACAGAGTTATCCAACTATTTCCGCTAGGTTTTTGAAATTCGTACGTATCATGCTTACTTTACAACTGACAAAGAGATATACTTTTTTGCACCACACTGTTCTATTTTATATGCATGAAATTACAAGAAAACACACACCACACACAATACATACATATATAGGGTTAAGTTCCAGTAAAAAGTGGTTGTTAACCGTTGAATAAGAAATAGATACAAATTACAATGAGATGCACTTGATCAATTCTTTGCCCAATTTATTATAGGCCATGAGATTAAAAAGATTCAAGTTTCAAATGTGTTTCACAAGCTTCTCACCATAGTTCAAGTTAAGAAAAAAGCCATGGTTAATATTTACAATTAAAGGGTATTTTCATCATTTAAATAAACATGTAAGATATTAAAGATACGTTTGGCAAAAATAAGCTAGCTGATAAATTAGTGCGTGTTTGGATGAACCATAACTTAGCTTATAAGCTAACTTATTAAAATGCTATCTAGAGTAGCGTTTTAAGCTTTTGTAACTTTTTCCAATTATACCCTTATTAATATCTATTATTATATTCTAAATACCTTTTTGGTAATTTTACAACCTAATAAGCTAGTTTTTGCTGTAAGTTAGCTTATCAACTACAAACTAATTTATAAGTCAATAGCTACCTGACTTTATATCACCATTTCATCTCATAACAACTATTATCAAGATTCTACTACTACACATGAACACATATATATCTCTCTTTTCTTATACATAGCTATTTATGATCTTGTTTATTTTTACTTAATTAATAAACAATTCATTTTTTATTGAGTTATTAAATCTTGCTAATTTCTTTATCTAACTTTTAAAACAATAGTCTTTAAGTGATAATGAGTTTTTGTAATTGGCCTTGTGAGAGGATATTGTAAATAAATGCAAATACTAACATGGGAGTAGTCGAAATATACTTAAGTCGACATGCCAATGCCAGCCGTGTTCACCTGCAATTGGAAATAGGTTTGTGTGGGGGCCCACTTCACATGGCAAAAGACGGCTGAATGTGAGACACGTGGCTAGAGATAATAAAAAGTGGGGCCCACATCATATTTTGTAAGATTCCTTTTTTTTTTTTTGAATGTGAGTGTGAAGAAGTCCTTTTAGTGTGGGGTCGGATTTCGGGTCGTCCGTCCACCCTACTTCTAACTTCTAAGTGCATGTTATTGTTATATGCATGCATCAACTTCCAAAGAGCAACATAGCAACCACAAAATGTTACAAGTTTACCAACTATATGCATATAAAATTGGGTTCATGTAAGCAAAACCTTGTTTTCATAATAGGTGTCACATTATAAAATAATATTAGAGTTTTCATATCTAAAATATTTTAAAGTTAAAAAAAATGGTGAGTATTTGTATAAAAACACTATGAGAGCACTTACGTTTAACAATTTTTTTTATGATGAAAGATTCACTGTTATTTTGTATTTTCACAGGCACAAAACAGTTTCGCTCATATAATCTCAAGTCTAATTATATAAGTTTCATGTGAGACTACTTATTAATTAAAGTTCATGAGCTGAGCACCATCTACGAGAAGATCGATCCATCTAGTAGGCAAAGTGGCACCTCCCATGACAACAAAGTTAACATACATATAGGCTTGGGTGAGTTTAGTTTGGAAAACTTTGAAACAAGGAATATTGTATAAACTACTTTATAGTTTTGCGCTATCGCATGAGTATGTACACTCACTCTTAGTCTCTCAATCACTCGTCTCCTTCGTTCTCTATTTATCATCTTCCTTATGAGTACAACTGGTTTATGTCGTTTTCTAGTGGCGTGCACAATCAATGACCAACATTGACATATTATGAACAGTCACGGAAGCATCCGTGGAAATAAGTTTTTCAAAATTAAATTAAAGCTATTGAAGTCATATTTGCAAACTATCACAAGTCAAGAGAGACTTAATGGTCTCAATGTTATTGTGTAGTTCCACGGTCTCACAAAAACTGTTTGGTCTCACGTGAATCCAACCATTATATATTATATATATAGGAAAGTTCAAACGTGAACCACTTTTACATTGTGAACATGAGGACGAATCTCAGCCACTCATCTGGTCAATAAATGCGCTTTTGACCAGTCCCCCCCCCCCTTTAATAATATCTACCCTCCTATGAATCGCGTCAATCCTCCGTGATCGCGTCCACCGTAACCGAAGTTGTGTGGCTAAGATTCATCCTCATTCACAACCAAATTGAGTTCACATTTGAACTGACCATATATATAATATATAGGGTTGGGTTCAAATGTGAACCACTTTTTGGTTGTGAACGTGAGGACAACCGAGGCGTGACAGTGCGGATGATTAGCCTACGTCAGGTCACGCGGTGACTAGCGTGATTCATGGAGGCATTGAATTATAGGGGGGACCACATCAAAGCTGCCACGTGTCGCGCTCTCGGTTGTCCTCAGTCACAACCAAAAAGTGGTTCACATTTGAACTTCCTCTATATATATATATATGGTGGGTTTAGAGTGAGTTAGCATGAGAAAACTAAAGGATCTTCCCCAGATGCAAACAAGGTGAGAGTACTAATGAATTTCTCTTCAGCACAATTCATAGTATGTGTTTGACATTGAAGTGATCAATGGTCCAATTTTCCTTTTACCCTTCTCATCTTTCTTCTCGCTGTTCATTTGCATATATAATTACATATATAAGTCATGTTGACTCTTTTGCTCACATGGTTTTTTATATATTATATAGAGAGAGAAGTTTAAATGGAAACTCACGAACTGAATAATACAACATTTTGTATTATTCATTGAATACTGCATTATTCACCATGAATAACACATAATATTCAGTTCATACTTAATATGAGCCGAATAGGACACGTGGCGCACTCTCAGTTGTCCTCACGTTCGCAATCAAATTTGAGTTTCCATTTTAATCTGAGAGAAGTGGTTATCTACCGTTGGATGAGAAATGAACAAATATTAGGATGAGATTGATGTACGAAGATAAAATACACTTAGATGCATCAGATTAATTACCTTTGAAGTCAAATTTCATGGAAAAGTATCTTATTAAAAGTGATGGTGTGAGAATTTTAGTTAATGGTGAAAGGTAAATATGAACCTTTGATCTCATTTAATCTCATGCTCTCTCATGAATTGCGCTTTAGAAGATAATTAATATGGTGCAACTCATCCTAATGTACATCAAACGGTTGATAACCACATATCACACTTTTCACGTTAGCCTCAATATCTCACTGGAATAATATCCTATATATATATAATGGAGGTTCATACAAGAACAACCCAATTTGCACGAACAAAGGAACCAAGGAAATCACATGTGATTTTGTGCTGCGATGGAAAAAACGTGTGTAGGCCATGCTCTGACATGGCGAGTGGGTGAGCCGCGAGTGGGCGTCCATGCACAAAATCACGTGTGATTTTGCTGGTTCCTTCATTCTTGCAATTTAGTTTTGTTCTTGTTTGAACCTAATTCTAATATATATATATATATATATATAGCCAAAGGTTCAAATGAGAAGCGTTAAATAAATGAAAAGTAGATAATTGATCCTAGCCCTTCATACAGTAAAGATTGGATTTGACTGCTCAAATTTGTGGCTATTCCAAAATGAGAGGGATAGTTTCGAACTTTTACATGTAGACGACAAACGGGTTCCTATGTGAACTCGTGTAATTTACATGTGAACTATACGTTCATATATGTCAACCTGTGTAATTCACATATGAACTATTTTTTACCGATTCCCATATGACCAACTAATTCACATATGAACTAATTAATGGGTTCACATAGGAACATCCTGTTGGTATGCAAATCACACGAATTCACATATGGACTTGTTTGTCGTCAATTTGTAAAAGTTATGAAACTATCCCGTTATCTTCAGCATACCCATGCGGGGAATTAACCGGTGATTCACGGTTAAACCCACAAATATTAACTAGATGAATTGCATCTAATATATTTAACACTTCTCATTTAGAGCTCTCTCACACACATGCACACACATATATAAGAGACAAATGTTACCAATAAATATTAATGCAACATGTTCTCCGTCCATAATGTTGGTAGTTCATGAATCATGCTACATGCATCATGCATCATGCTTCAAAGTTAAAGCATTGATTATGTATATTATTATATAAAGATTGCATTTTGATAAACTAGGTTAACATATTTGAATGAACTATAAGCTAACTTATTGAAATGCTAGTTAAAATAACATTTCACGGTTTTTTTGTATTATACCTATCCTTATTAATATCAATAATTATACCTCAAGATATTTTTTTGGTCATAGTACATACTTAGAGTGAACAGAGAGGAAGGGGTTAAAACTAGGTGGTGAAACCACCACTTTGTGGATCCACTCCCACATGGCATGGTGGAGGGGGGGAGGGGGGGGGGGGGTGTTTACCACTTGGGACAAAGACTCGTGTGTATGGTGAGACCATTTATTTATTTATTTTAAATTTGATTGGTTAGTGGAATAATATGTGGGTCCCAAAGTTCGGTGTGGTAGGGAGTAACCAATATGCGGTTGAGTGGTGAGTTAAGGGGTAGAAGAAAAAATGTTGGCGTGGACGGTGTGATGGGTGTTACCACTAGGGTTGTATACGAACCGTTTGTGAACCTTTCGGTGGGAAGTTTGTTTATGTTCGTTTATTTAATAAATAAACAAAAATGAACACATTTTGTTCTGTCGGTTCATTTAGTTAAATGAACAAACATGAACAATGGTCTCGTTCGTTCATTTACGTTCACGAACGTTCGTTCATTTATGTTCGTTCGTTTATGTTTGTTTGCATCTCTTTATATAATATATATATATATATAATATGACATTAATATTTTAATTCTTATCAATTCTTTTTTTATAAATCATCAAGTATTTAATTTTTTAAATACATCATAGATTAACTCGGTTTTTCATTTTGTTATGGTTATTTTTACAAATAAAATGATGATTAATGGTGGTATTTTTATTCATTTGAGTTTGTTGGTTTATGTCCATATAAGTACCTTCGTTTATGTTCACTTAAGTTAGTGCTTTTACGTTCGTTTATGTTCACTTAAGTTCGTTCGTTTAACTCTAAATGAACGAACATAAATGAACACGAACAAACAAATTTTTTTAATGAACGAACATGAAAACAAAAAATTCTATTCGTTTACCGTTCATGTTCATTTGTTTGTTCAGTTAAGTTAAACGAACGAACACGAACAAGCCTCTGTCCGTGTTCATTCGGTTAGTTTACAGCCCTAGCCCCTAGTTACCACTCCTGAACTCTTATAAGCTAGTGTTTGCAAACATAATTTATTTATAAGCTAGTTTATTAGCTACTAGCTAGCTAGCTTATTAGTCAACACCTAGCATTCTGCTACCAGCTAGCTTATTAGCTAGTTTGCCAAACAAAACCAAAAAGAATATCTCATTTTTTTTTCAACATTTCAATTCAATAGTACACTTTACACCGTTATAATTATTTTCAATCGCTTACTTTTTCATTTCACTTTATATCCTTATTATATTAACATAAATAATGTATATGAAGTAAAATGTATTAAAATTTTGTTTTCCTTTTCAACAAACTATATCATTATAGTCGTATCGACAATACTTTTAAAATGAGCATCATACTGAAACTTTTTGGATTTGGTCGTATTATTAAATATAAAAATTACATCCAAAATAATTTATTTATATTTTTTTACATTCTCATTTTTCATTTTACACATTTATCTATAACTTATATCTATATTTATACTATCTTATAAGTTTAAAAGTTTCAAACACCTCTCATGTTTAACATCATAAATAAAACTACTTTTATATTGAAATTACACTTTATTGAGTCTATTCCTTTATATATAGTTTTTTAATTTACTTCATGTTTCTTTTTCTTTTTCATTTTACGTTTTTATCATATTATCATATATAATTTATGTTAACTTAGATTATATTAAAAATATTTTGTTACAAACTATACCATTGTAATCGTCAAATCAAAACCTTCAAAATGAGTTCAAATATTATGAGCTTGAAGACCCACTATCGAGCGAATCTTTTTCAATTTTTTTGAGCAATCGACCTTGAATTTTATAGGGTTAATTACATGAGTGTGTATCCAACTTGTCACGTTTTTTCATTGTATGTACCCAACTTTTAAACCTACCATTGTATGTAGTGAACTTTTTAATTTTCTCATTGTATGTATCAGGTTACCTGCTGAGCAGGTAACCAGTCACAATGCCACATAGGCTGCCACATAGATGCCACATAGATGCCACATAGGATGCCACATGGAATTTTATTGTATGTATCAAACTTTTACTAATTTTTTCATCTTCAACCTCACCACCACCACCACCACCACCACCACCACCATCAAACCACCACCACCATCAAACCACCACCACCATCACCACCACACCACCACCAAACCACCACCACCACCACCCAACCACCACCACCACAGCCACCACCATCACACAGCCGCTACCACCACCACAGCCACCATCTCCACCACCACAACCACCATCTCCACCACCAAACCACCACCACAACCCGTTTCTCGATTCGGGTCAAGGGATCATCGACCAGCTCTTCAAAGCCGCCGGTTCGATCCAATCTCCCAAAATCGCAGCCACCACCATTCTCCGGTGAGTTTGCTCCCCCTCTCTCTGATTTCAACCCCTCCGGCGACCCCGGAACTCCTGTGAATTTGCTCCCGCGCTCCGGAGCCCGATCGCCGTCTAGAACCGGTACCCGTAGACGACAGCGTAGATCGACGTCGTCATCGCGATCCCGACAATCTGGAACGATTGAGAAAACTCCAGCCACAGAAACGACGATCATACTCCGGCGATGTATGACCGTTCATACTCCGGCGATCGGGCTCCGGAGTTTAAATAGAAGATCGGGCTCCGGAGTTTAAATAGAAGATGAAGATGTGTGACCGTTCATACTCCGGCGATCGGGTTCTGGACGGCGATCGGGCTCCGGAGCGCGTGTTTTCCGGGCTCCGGCGACGGTTATTGGGTGGCCAGCAACGGAGTGGTGGTGGTGCAAGATGTCTAAGAGAGGAAGCCTATGTGGTGGTGGTGGTGGTGGTGGTGTGGTGGTGATGGTGGTGGTTTGGTGGTGGTGGTTTGGTTGTGGTGGTGGTGGTGGTGGTGGTTTGGTGGTGGTGTGGTGGTGGTGGTGGTGGTTTGGTGGTGGTGTGTGGTGGTGATGGTGGTGGTGGTGGTGGTGGTGGTGGTGTCGTGGTGGTGGTGGGAGGGAGGTTGAAGATGAAGAAATTAGTAAAAGTTTGATACATACAATGAGAAAATTAAAAAGTTCAAGAATATCCACATCAGATGCCACGTCACGCCACATCAGATGCCACGTCAATATAACTGGTGCCACGTCAGCCTCTTACCTGTTATATCAGGTTTGATACATACAATGAGAAAATTAAAAAGTTCAGTACATACAATGGTAGGTTTAAAAGTTGGGTACATACAATGAAAAAACGTGACAAGTTGGATACACTCCCATGTAATTACCCCAATTTTATACATCTGATATGTGTTTTAAAAACATATAAAACCATAAAATTAACATCTTGTAATAGAGAATAAAATTGAACATGAAGAAAATTATTCTTTGAGGTGTCGGCTATAGATTTGAAATATTTCGCGCGGCAACGCGTGCGGGTACATATCTAGGATATATACATAATACATACATACATACATACATACATACATACATACATACATACATACATACATACATACATACATACATACATACATACATACATACATACATACATACATACATACATACATACATACATACATACATACATACATACATAAGAAAATTATTTTGTTAACTACTTAAATTGTGTTAACCGTGTTAACCAATCTCCACCGTAGATCAAAACCAATCAACGGTTGTAGTTTAATTTGAGTTCCCATAATTATCACCTCCACAATTATAGGAAACATACTAAATATAAATAACCGTCCATAATTATCACAACCGTTGATTTATTTTGATCAATGGTGGAGATTGGTTAATACAGTTAACACAATTTGAGTGGTTAACAAAATAAACTTTCTCTCTCTCTCTCTCTCTATATAATATATATATATATATATATGTGTGTATATAGAGAAATGTTCAAATGAGAAACATAACTTTTTAAGAGAACCTGAGAAGCAATCTCAAGCACTCATCCGATCAATAAATGCGGCTTTGATCGGTCCCCCCTAATAATCTCTACCCTCCCATGAATCGCGCCAATCCTCTGTGATCACGTCCACCATAACCGAAGATGTGTGGCTAAGATTGCTCCTCATGTTCTCTTAAATTGATATGCTTCTCGCATGAACCTTCCTCTGTGTGTGTGTGTGTATATGTATAATCATGTGAGAAATGCCATTTTTGGTAGAAGTACTTTTAAATTGTTGATCACTTTTAATCAAATATCACTGCCATGAATTGCGGCTTAAAAGGGAATTGATATCGTTGCATTTCATCTTAATGTTCGTCCATTTCTAAGATAATGGTTGATAACCAGTTCTCACGATTCTCACCAAATTTTGCACTTCCCACCTAAACCCAACCTGTTAGACCCGTGAGACCAAGTTTTTACACTTAAAACTTCACAACAAAATATAGCAAATGTAACTTTCATAGTTCTCTCTTGTTTTTACTTGTGTAAAAGTAAAAACTTAGTGTTTCCTAAGATTGTTTAAATTAGGTTTCTCTTATTTCTATTTTGAAACAATCTTGTAAATTATATTTTTGATTTCATAATCAATAAACGTAAGAGAATTTGAAAAGCATATCATTGTATTTTTTTTTTGAAATTCAACCCCCCTTACAAACTATGTTACTTGAAGGACCCACGTAGAACCAAAATAAGATGTATCAGATCAAATCCCTTCTTAAGTACAATTTATTGGAGGACATGATATTGAAAGAGATCAAAGTTTAAATCTCACATTTAACTTAATTTCTCACATGATCCTTCGCGTTTGGCTAATATCTCTTTCCCTCCCCCTCTCTCTCTCACACACACACACATATCTATATATAATAAAAGAGTAAGTGGGCTGCCACATGTCGTCGTCAGGTGAGTCGGTTTCAGGATTTTTCCGCCTAAACATGTATCTGGACGTATTTTACACTTTCGGTTCATTTAGACTTATCTGATTGACATGTGTCCTCCTATTTATCCCCTACTTTTTAGTTATATATTTTACTTTTAATCCCTATTTTTTTACTTAATACCCATATAATTAGTTATTTATTTAATGTCAATCCCTTAATTTTTCAATTTTGTATTTTACATCATTATCATATAACATAAATAAACCTATATTATGAACTAAAATGAATTAAAATTACGTTTCTTTTTTACAATTTATATCACTATAATCGTTGCATCAATACATTCGAAATGAGTCATATATTGAATAATTTTTATTTAATATTATTATTAAATATTAAGAATATATAAGAAGTAATATATTTCACATTTTCTCACGTTTCATTTTACATTTTTCACCCTTATCACATTAAAAATATAGAATAATGGATTAACTAAAAGACGTTTGTTGTTTTTTTAATAAAAGGGTTTACTTCACGGGAATGTATTCAACTTGTCATGAAAAGTTATTGTATATATTGGACTTTGATTTTTTCCATTTCATGTATCAAACTTATAAAAACCTACCATTTAATGTATTTTATTACAAGTTGGATACACTTTCGTGACAAGTTGGATACACTTTTGTGATAGGTTTTGATAAAGTTGGATACATTAAATGGTAGTTTTGATAGGTTTGAAACATACAATAGAAAAAATAGAAGTCCAATACATACAATAACTTTTCGTGACAAGTTGGATACATTTTTTGAACTAAACTCTTTTGATAGATTATACCACTATGTATAATTTCATATTTCAGAAATTTTGTGCCGCATTGCGTGCAGATATGTGTGTGTGTGTGTGCACGTGCACGCACAAAGGGTCGTATGTGAAGTTAAGTTTAATGTGAGAAGCGTAAGAAGTGGACTGGAATCGTTTACACATATTATGACACTAAATTACATTTTTGGTCCTTGTAGTATACATATTCTTTTAATTATTAATTGTAATAGAGTATTAAGAAATATGGATAAAATAACTAAAATACCCTTCATTAAAGTGAATCTAATGAAAAAAGTTAATGTGTGTTAGGAGGATGGATGGAAATCGTGGTTAGGTGAGAGACAAATATGTTAAAATAAAGTTAAGGGTTGTAAACCGTTGAAGATGACAAACATTAGGGACCAAACATGAACTTTACTATTTTATTATAGTATTTTCATTAAATTATTTTTAGAGCAAACTCTAATTTCGTCCCATGGTTTAGTGGAATCTTAGAAAGTGAGACCTAAATTTTGATAATTCAAATATCGTTCCCATGGTTTTCATTTTACTTTGAGAGTGATCCCATGTCACTACCTTTGTTTATTTTCTTTATGAGTAGTAGGGATAGTTTTGTCCATTTAGGCTTCCTTCCTTTTAAAAAAAAACCAATCCTATTAAATAATACCTAACTTTAGTGTAATAAGCATTTTTTGGGAAAAGGCTATACTCTATAGAGCACTTATGAGACATATAAGGTGAAGATGGAGAACTCTAAATGTTGCTACCATAAAAAATTAGAATAAAAGGCATATGAAATGATGATATTCAATTGAATGATCCATATTGAGAGGGGAAAGTAGGGGAAAGAGGAATATGTATCAAAAGCTTTTGAATAACATATGTATCAAAAGCTTTTGAATAACATACAAAATAATAAGCTTGCTAGCACATAGTGCACTACTCAACTGTAGAAATATGTATCAAAAGCCTTTGAACAACATACAAAACAATAAGCTTGTTAACAGATAGTGTACTACTCAACTGTAGAAAACTTGTTTTTGGATTTCAAGTTTTTAAGCTAAATATTCTGTCTTTTTTTGGATTTCGAGTTTTGAGCTCAATTAATAAAGCGAATCTCAAGAACAATAACATGTTTCTTTTAACCATACCCAACTTTAACATTGAAACACCTAGTTATCTCTTCTTTCTTTATAATTTAAGATGATAAAATTTAAATGTAATTTATAATCTAATCATATGGGCTTAAATCAAGTTCAAATGTTGCTACTAAAACAAAGGTGAAATACCATTCATACGAAAATGAAACTTGTTGATACCATTCACACAAAAATGAAACATGTTCATACCATTTAATACCAAAATGAAGAAACGAGAGATGACCAAAATGAAGCTAATGAAACCTATTTGACACTATTTAATAGCCGTTTGTAACTAAAATTCTTCAAATGATGTTGTCAATTGATTTTAAAAAGAGTAAACTGTATGCAGAATTTTAGAAACTATCCAAATGTTGCATTTGTTGCACACTAAAATTGCATACACTGTTTAAATATTGCTATTGTCCATTAACAAGTTGCTAATAACCAAATCATGGCAGAAACAAGTTGTTGTCCATTAAAAGTATGTTCATTTTAACCAAAATGGTGACCAAATCACAGTGGCCAAAAATGAAACCTACTTAACAAAAGGGTTTCATGGGATTGAACATGGTTTTGTGTTTATTTTTTTTTTTGCCTTTTCTTTATGAGGAGTTGGAACCCGGTTTTTGCGTTTTCTTTATCGAATAAGGAAACAACAACTTGATCAATTGAATGAAGGAAGATGATGAAAGATCTTTGATTGAGTTTAACAGGAGTGTCGAAGGGCAGGGGTATCATAGGGTTTATCGTAGGGTTTTGTGGGTTTGGTTAAAAAAAAGTAAGGGGCCAAAATATTCAAAAACGCCTCGATCATTAATAGAGAAAATAAATGGAGTTAGTGAGGGGGACTATTTTCAGAGCATAATAAGAACCACAAAGATGATTTCTAGAGTTATTAAAGTTTAGGTCTCATTTTAAAATTTTCACTAAACCACAAGGACCAAATAAAAATTTAGGGGGCATTAACCAAGTTCTTATTGGGTAAGCGCTTAACGGCAAGAGATTCACACTCAACTACCTTATCATATAACATTTTTGGCTTTAAAAACAAATTGTTTAGTAAGCATTTTAAACCTGACAAACACTTACCGTGTTATAGTCATTTCCCACACTTACCATGGTAAGCATCTGGGTCCTCACCATGCTCAACTAATAAGATAAATGATATTAGTAAACACTTACCTGCTAAACATTTAGTAAATAGTCCCCTTAGGCTATTGGTAGCGCCCTGATGGGCTCGGCGAGAATCATCGGTGAACTCGGCGGGATTCGATCGGGCTGCGGCACACCCATTTTGGGCTCTTGGTGTTGGTTTCTGGAAACCAACGAAACTGATCCCTTCTCTCTCTCTCTTACTCTCTCTCTCTCTCTCTCTTATTAGTATATATATATATATATCGAGTATTCGGTTTTGTGAGTAGTGGTACTTCTATTTTGGGTTTATTGTGGGTTTTTGGGTAAAGCTGGTGTGACGCTGATGTGTCAGAGTGGGCTGGTGAGCTTCGATCGGGCTGCGACAAGCCCATTTTGGGCTCTTGGTGTTGGTTTCGAGAAACCAACGAAACTGATCCCTTTTCTCTCTCTCTCTCTCTCTCTCTTTATTTCCTTCTCTCTCTCTCTCTTATTAGTGTTATATATATATATATACCAGTATACATTTGTGAGTAGTGATACTTCTATTATGGGTTTATTGTGGGTTGTGGGTAAAGCTGGTGTGACGCTGATTTGTCAAAATAGGCTTGTTAGCTTTGTGGTCACATAGCTATTTCATATACCTAACCTCGCCCCTTTGATACCTACCTTTGTGGTGACCACCAAAGGAATCTTCAAAAGAACCTATAACCGAACCACGTCTACAAAATGCTCCTCTTTTGGTCTATCTACATTCCAGGAAATTCATACGCTCCACGAACGGAGCAAAAAGCGGAGAACAATCTGTCTCATATGCGGGACAGTCTTTGAAGAGAAGACCTTTTGCTTCTGCTTCCCTGATTCCCCCCGTTGCACCTATTCTCCGCAACCCTCGTAAACCTGAGAAAGACAGCCCCGCATAGACTGAATTCCGAAAAAAAAGCATAAAGCTTTATTATGGATGGATTATGTCTTCGGAGGCTAATATGGGTGAATCGGTTAATATGATATAGATCGGAGAATGGAACATGGAACATGTTTAGAAAGAATTTGCATAAAATGGCCGATTATGGGCAACGGCCCATCTAATCCTCCTTTAGGACCGACCGGCCGGCCGGCCCATATTTGTGGAGTCGGTGCCCTGTTGTAAGATCGTTATCCACACGAGAAAAACCGCCATTGTTAGGGTTTTGATCGAGCTTTCAGAAGAACGTATTTTTTAATCAGCATCTGATTTCAGTTATTGGAGATCTATACAATGACATCATTGGGGACATCCAAAGGTGTACTGGAGATCGCGAAGTTCGCCGTTTACGTCACAGTTCCGATCGGTCTTATGTATTTCTTCGCCAATAACACTAAGAATCTTCGGAAATTCATGGGGGCTGTAAGTATATATCTTGAAATTTCACTAATTTGATTTCCGAAATTCCTTATTTAATGTATTCTGATCACAGACTTGATTTTGATATTGATTTCGTTATTGTGCTTGTTGTCAACAGTATCCAGTCATAGTGCTTGTTACAGAAGTTTATTGTAGGCTATGTTTGGCAAACTAGCTGATAAGCTGGCTGGTAGCTGATAGGCTAGCTTATGAACAAATTATGTTGGGAAATAACTAGCTTATGGGTATGTAAAATGAACAGCTAAGCTAGCTAGTAGCTGATATGCTAGCTTTTGAACAAATTATGTTGGGCAAATACTAGCTCATGGGTATGTAAAATGAACAGCTAAGCTAGCTTACGAACAATTTATGTTTGGCAAAAACTAACTTATAGGTATGTAAAATGACCCAAAAGGGTACATTGAGGTATAATAATGAATATTAATAAGGGTATAATTGGAAATAGCTACAAAAAGCTCCAAAAAGTTACCTCTAAGTAGCTTATAAAAAAGCTAGCTTTTGTATATCCAAAATGTACACAAAAAATAAGGTAGCTTATAAGCTACCTTAGGTTTACCAAGCAATGCCTTAATCAAATCAATGTTGAAGATCGGAACTGATTAATTTAACATTTCAAGTCAAGGTTTAGCTATGTTGTTGGAGAGAGGAGTTGAAGTTAGCTTCTTTTATGTGTCATATCTAGTAGAACTTGACACCTGTTGATGATGTAGTTAGAATCGTATGCTTTGTAGAGTTGATGGAAGGTAGACATGCACTGTAGAAGAACATGATTACCTAGGGTTTCTATCATCAACTAGCTATACACTGAAAAACTGAATTCATGTTAATGTACTTCAAAGAAAATGATAACCGCTTTGAGCTATTGATTTTCACATATGAGGTTAAAAACTAGGAAATCCATTGAAATTAGTAGATCTAACTTAGGAAACATGATGGTGGGATGAGGAAGTCGATAAACAACCGAGGGCAACAGAGAGTGATATAACTTGTTAATGTTTGTAGGAAGCTTTAGAAGAGAGAACATGTAGAAGAATAGACTAGCTAAATAGAAACCATTTGAATGTAATTACAGAAGCTAGAAGTGAATCTTCGTTTCATTTGTATAGTTTTTTTTCTTTTTTATTTTCTTAATACAAGTTTTCCTAGGACTCTGTTCCCTTCATCCAAAAAAGGGAAGCGAGTGTTAAAACATAGGAGGGCCAACATTGTCCTAATTATTGAATGTTTTATAAAGTTGCATTTGTACTTTATTGTAATATCCAATGTTATAGTGTGGGGCTTTAGATGTGAGTTTACATGTATTTGACACCTACTATATAAAGGGATCAAGGGCTTGGGAATTCATTTTATGAGAGTCGCTTAAGGTGAAGTGCATGTAAGGTGTTAGAGAATTCTTTCTACATTGGTTTCGTGTATTACATGCCATCGTTTGAATCTCCTATGAACTCTCTAGTGATTACTTGTTGAATAGATTTTACAATTTTTAAATTAGGTAATGCATATAGTTATTGAGTTAAAGGTGAAAGAATCTATAAGAACAAAACTAGTTAATATGTTTGGTTGGGGGAGGATAGTATTCCTACACAGATATGGATCGAGTATGCTGATTAACGTTCTTAAATCTAAGATTTTTTTTGCATGTGTGGAAGTATTTACACCAATATGTAAGAATAACAACACACTAAAAATTGTATTATGTGGCATATTAAGCTAAGCACACCTTTTGCCACATGAGTGTATGTGGCATAGGTAAATATGCAACAAGCAAATAGTTTCACGATAATGTTTGTTTTTATTTGGCAAAAGAATGCGCTCCATTGTTTGATAGAGGTAAAAAAATCCATAATTGAATGTATATATGCCTAAATTAGCTTGGAGGAAGGCAAGTTGCCTTTCCCTTCATAACTACATTGAAGAGTAGATGCAACTTGAGGATTTCATATTGAACATTAACCAAATTTTCAAACTGTTGTAAGTTGCAAGATCCCTCAACTTCCAAATGGGCATTGTATCTTCTTTGTACATGATGTAGCAAACCTGATCGCCGACACATAGCAATCTTGAATTGATAGCAACACTGTGAAATTTTGGAAGTTATTGATCGAGGCTAGGGTCGATTAGAGATCAAGACAATTCACACCAATTTGGGAGCGAGTGATTGAAATTCTAGAGAGTGAGATGAAGGTGAGGGGTAACCAATATACCAGGTCGATTAACGATCCAGCTGTCGTGGACCAGGATCTGTGCCGAGCAGGTGCACCTTTAAGGTGGATCAAAGGCTCGTAAAGTTTCCGAATGTGTCTTTAGCTGAATTCCACCGTTTCCTGGGGATGTTAAGTTTTTTGGTTAGACGATTTTTTAAGTATTTTTTGGTTGATTTCAATCGACTTTTTTGGTTTTGTAGGTTGATTTCGAGAGGTTTTTTGCATGTTTTTTTAGTTGATATTTGTTCTATTTTCCAATAGCGCCGGAGCACCTCTCAAAGTTTAGCGGGTGCATCTTTCACAACCAAAAAAGTTTTACTTGCGAAATTCAATTAAGTTGGTGCACGGGCTACTGCTCAGGGATGAATAGATCTGCCTATGTTAGCAATAGGTTCAAGGGTTTATGGATAGGGATTGTTTGGTTCTATTTAATCAATGGGTTTTCAATGATTTATGGATGGGGATTGTTTGGTTCTATTTAATCAATGGGTTTTCAATGATGTCAAAGCGAGATTGAAACCCAACTTGAGGATGATAGCAAACTACCTTAAAGGCTTAAATTAGTTGCGAGGTTACAGTGTGAGTGAAAATGTTTGAGCTTATTACCAAATCAGTGACACAAAGTTAGGCAATAAACAATAGAATAAAAAAGAACAAAGATGTAGGGTTGGGTTGGGTTCTGGTGAGAAGTTGAGGTTAATTTCAGAGCATGAGAAGTGGTTATTTACCGTTGGATGAGAAGTGATAGCACATTAGGAGGGTGTTTGGATAAGCTTTATGAAAGTGTTTATTGACTTATTGGCTTCTCAAAAAGCGAATAAGTCAAAATTCTTGTTTGGGTAACTGAAAAGCACTTTTTAAAAGTGCTTTTTGAGAAGGCTTCACAAGTGATTTTTTAGAAGTTAGAATTTGTGACTTTTTGAGAAGGGTTTTGGCTATTTGGATAAAATTGGCACAAAAGTTTCTCAAAAATATGATAAGCTAAGCTAAACACTCTTAAAAAACAACTTATTGACTTGTTGGCTTTCACCACCACAAAAGGTAATCCAAACACTTCTTTAAAAGCTTCTTTTCCCACCACCATAAGTCAATAAGCACTTTTGGACCTCAAAAAGCTTATCCAAACACCCTCTAGGCAAGATGCGCCAGATCAATTCCCTTCCAAAACGGAATTCATGGGAGAGCATGAGATTTAAAGTTAAACAGGGTCAAATCCACTTCTCACACTAAACTCAACTTCTCATACGATCCTAAGATCCTTCACGAAAGATGGAAAGTTAAAAAGAAGGGTGTTGAAAGAAGTAAAAGCAGAAGATGAAGGTGGAAAAAGTTGGCAAAATTTTCAATGTAAATATATATTAGTACAAGGGAGGGCTTAATGTGAGGCAGACCTTAACATTCAGCCATCCTGTTTATATGATAATTATGGGAAATGCCCTCCCTTTAATCTTATGCTGGAATATATTTTTAACTTCTGATCATGGATGGATTGATTATTTTTGGCATATACCTGGATTATTATGCTTTTGGCTATTGAATAGTTGATCTTTTTGTGTTTGATTTCTGAAATGATTATAATGTTTGTTTTGTAGCGGGAATACATCGTGTACCCTCGGAGGGACCAAGGCCCCAATCACCGGAGGAATTAAGAGAAATGGCTAGGGAGATGGCTCGCAAGCGAAGTACACAATCATGAGGATTTTATAATCTGTTAAAGAGTCCATTAATGGTGTTATATTATGTGCTTTCTATCATGAAAATGATTTTTTATGAAGTTGTAATAAAAATGCATTCAGAAGCCTTCTTGTAGTTCTCTTGTTATTAATAATGCAGTTGTAAATTAACATGTCCAGAATCATATAATATTTGTTGTCCAAAAAACAGAAATCCCACTGTTCCTTGGCAATGTAGACTTGATGGATTTCTAATGGACATGATGCAGGATTTTGCTACATGGGCCTTTTTTATTGGGTTAATACTGTATTTAAATTATATATATATATATATATATATATAATATTAGGTTCAGATGAGAAGTGCTAAAAAAATGAGAAGTAGAGAAGTGATCTCCACTACTCATCCAGTCAATAAAGACGACTTTGACCGGGTTCCCTCCTTTAATAATTTCTACCCTCCCATGAACTGCGTCAATCTCCCGTGATCGCGTCCACCGTAACTGGTCAAAGCCACCTTTATTGACTGGATGAGTGGTGGGGATCACTTCTCTACTTTGTATATTTTTAGCACTTCTCATTTGAACCTTTCTATATATATATATATATATATATATATAGAGGAAAGTTCAAATGTGAACCACTTTTTAGTTGTGAACGTGAGGACAACCGAAAGCGCGACACGTGGCAGCTTTGAGTGTGGTCCCCCTCTTTAATTCAATGCCCTCCCATGAATCGCGCCTAGTCATCCGTCGTGGATTTGACGTGGCGCCTAGTCATCCGCCACGTGTCGCGCTCTCGGTTGTCCTCACGTTCACAACCAAAAAGTGGTTCACATTTGAACCCACCCCTATATATATATAGATATATATAGGGGAAGGTTCAAGCAAGAAGCATGTCAATTTAAGAAAACGTGAGGAGCACTCTTAGCCACTCATCTCGCGACCGGTGGACGTGATCACGGAGGATTGACGCGATTCATAGGAGAGTAAATATTATTAAGGGGGGTTGGGACCGGTCAAAGCCGCCTTTGTTGACCGGATGAGTGGCTGAGATTGTTTTTCACGTTTTCTTAAAAAATTATGTTTCTCATCTGAACCTCCCTCCCCCCCTCTCTCTCTCTTTATATATATATATATATATATATATATAGTTTCAAATGTGAACTCAATTTTGGTTGTGAACGTAAGGACGAATCTCAACCACATATCTTAGGTTACGGTGGATGCGATCACAGAGGATTGACGCGATTCATGGGAGGGTGGATTATTAAAGGAGGGGACCCCGGTCAAAGCCGCTTAATTGACCGGATGAGTGGTTGAGATTCGTTCTCATGTTCACAACCAAAATTGAGTTCACATTTGAACTTTCCTATATCTCTCTCTCTCTCTCTCTCTCTTTCTCTCTCTCTCTATATATATATATATATATATATATATAGAGGGATTTTCTTTTGTGAACTTTTTTTGGTGTGAACTTGTGAACTTTCTCCAAAAAGACGATTATATGATGAAATTGGTTCTTGAAAATGTTTAATATGACGAAATTATATCATATGATACATTTTTTGTTGAAATGGTTTCATATTTCGGTGGTTTTATGTGAAATCAAAAGGTTTCATAAAAAAATACGAAACAGTTTCATAAGAATGAAAAAGTTACGTAAAAAATACCGAAATATGAAACATTTTCATCAAAAAAGGAATCATATAATATAATATCATCATATTAAAATATTTCATGAACCAATTTCATTGATTTAACCTATGAAATCGTCGTTTTGGCTTAAGTTCACAAGTTCACACCAAAAAAAAGTTCACAAAAGAAAATCCCCCAATTTAAGAAAACGTGAGGAGCAATCTCAGCCACTCATCTCGCGGTTACGATGGACGTGATCACGGAGAATTGACGCGGTTCATGGGAGGGTAAAGATTTTATATAGGGGGACCGGTCAAAGCTGCCTTTATTGACCGATATGAGTGGCTGAGATTGCTCCTCACATTTTCTTAAATTGATATGTTTCTCATTTACCTTATTTTACAGACTCGCTTTTGTGTGAACTATGTTAACCTATTTTCGTCCAATTAAAATGCAGAAATTTGGTGGGAAACAACCAATTATCCCATGTGTGCTATTTTTTTTAATTTGAAAATAACCAATTTTATTTAAATATAAGCATCTAATCATTGTCTTTGATTAAAATAATCAACGGTTGTGATGAGTTAACACGGTTCACACAAAATTGTGATTTTGTCAAATAAGGAGACTCTCTCTCTCTCTCTCTCTCTATATATATATATATATATATATATATATATATATACGGAGGGAGGTTCATTTGTAAACCACAAAAATTGTGTAAACCGTGTAAACCAATCCACACCCTTGATTTTCAAAAACATTTCTATATTTCACATTTTCATCTTTTAATAATCAATGACTTACCATATATTTCACATTTCCATGTTTTCTATGAATCCATATCCTTCTTTGATTTTTTTGATCAACGGCTATGATTGGTTTACACGGTTTACACATTTTTTGTGGTTTACAAATGAACCTCCCTATATATATGTGTGTGTGTGTGTGTGTGCGCGCGCGCACACGTGTGTATGTGTGTGTTAATATGCGCATGCATATGTATGTATAGGAGTAGGATCGTTTAGAAGTTGAGTTAGCGTCAGAAGTGAATCTGAATTTTTTGATTACGTTTAATCTCAAGTCCATCTATGAATTGTGCTTGATACGAGGATCGACTCAGCGTATCTTGATGCATCTCATCTTAATGTACATCCAATGGTAAAATCCAACTTCTCACATTAACTTGACTTCTCACCAGAACCCAACCCATATATACACTTATATGTATAGAGGGAAGTTCATTTGAAAACCATTAAGAGTATAAACCATGATATATAGTTAGTTTCATTTGTGAACCACTAAAAGAGTATAATCTTGTAAATCTAATCATAGCCATTGATCAAAATAATCAAGGGAGGATATGGATTCATAGGAAGTATAAAGACATGAAATATATGGAAAGTATTATTATAAAACTATGAGAATATGAAATATGGAAACATTTCATAGAATTTTATAGAGTTTCTCTGTTTCATAGGTTTACATAGTTTATAACACCATTTGGTTTTAAAACAAACCGAACCGAAAAACCAAATTGGAAACGAATGTTTTGGATTTTTCAAAAACCGAGCGGCTTGATTTCTTTTTGAAAGAGTGTCCGGGCCAAAGCCCGACTATTCCCCGACTATTTTGAGGGCTAAACATGGCCCCACTTAAATGTCTCCAGGCATACGCACGGGAAGGCTCGAACTCGATTAGGGCGTTATGAACACCCCGAGCGATAACCAATCTGCCACAGCATTGGAAGACAGAGTGGCTTGATTTTTGATTTGGTTTTGGCCAAAAAGACAAACTGGACCGACCTATTCTTTCCTCTAGCGACGAGAATTGAGAATTTGTTTGGTCAACGAGGGGTGGAGGAACGGTGAATCCCCTTCAAAATTTTACAAACCAACCAAGATTTACAAAAGATGTCAACAGTGCTGTGGCGGATTGATTTTATTCGGGGGGTTCATAGCGCCCTAACCAAGTTTGAACCTTCCTGTGCGCATGCCTGGAGACATTTAAGTGGAGCTATGTTTAACCCCCAAAATTACCGGGGATTAGTCGGTTTTTGGCCTGGACGCCCTTCCAAAAAAAATTACAAGAGATTGAAATTCAAAACCCAAAGATTATCATGGATTTGAAATCCAAATCCTTTAATATCCAAAACTCTACTTGAAATCGACTCCATTCCAATCCATTTATTCAAACCAAACACACCCTTTCGGTTGAATGTGTTTATCGTGTATTTACTCAAAAAACGAAGGAGTGGAAAAATGATTCTAAAAGTCGTATTAAGACTTGATTGAGATGGTATGAAGACCATCATATCGTAAGGGATAATAAACGTTGAAGTTGGTGTGTGTCCCTTTATATAAAATCATTAAAACATCCCAAAAGTATTGCATTATTGATATTGCAATACACGCGGAACTTTAGGCATGGGGCCATAATAGTAACACGATTGTCTATGAAATAATTTGAGAATGAATCACTTTTTATTTCAAAAAGTGAGAACATAAAACATGGGTGACCATTAAACATTAAGGTTTTTGTTTCATAATTTATAATTTAATTGTTTTTTTCTTTTTTATCATTTAAGTTATTTGTTGTTATCGACCTTCATACTTAACTATAAATCATTTTCAAGTTAGACGCATGGGTGAAAAAGAAATCTAGTGAATCATTTCTGAAAAACCATAAATTCAAATATGTAATTTACCTTAAAATGTATTCCTAATATTTTGGAGCGTAGATACCAAGGGTGGATCCCTTATGGGGCCATTGGAGGCTGTGGCCCCTCCGCCTTTCCGGTGAAATAGCATATTTTATACTTATGATAAATATCGCATTTTAAAGTATACCTAGAGTAGCTCAATTGGTTATCACCTTGTACCTTTAAGGTTAGCTCAGGGTTTTTCTTCTTTTTTTAATGGGTTAATTAGACTAACTTTAACAACAAACCAACCCAAACAATTAAAGAATAAGACAAAAACTTTTTAATTAAAAAAAATGGAAAAGAAATTCAACCCAAACATTTTGCTGCAAAGGTTTGCTGTGGCAAACCAAGTTTGGATGATTATTATAATAATAAAAGTTGTTTTTATAATTTTATAATATATTTATATATATATATACTATCTTCCTCTTATTATATATTATATTACATATATATATATATTATATTTAAAGTTAATATACTTTATATTTTCAATTAAAGCTTGATTATTATATATTATATATTAACATATATATATTATATTAATAGATATATATATATATTATATATTTAAAGTTATAATATATATATATATATATATATTCTAAAATATTAAATATAATTTTATAATATAATTTTTTAGTTTGGTTTGGATTGTTAATAAAATATGAAAAAAATGAGATTGGATTGAAATTAAAGATTGGGTAGATGGAAGAAAGAGAAATTAGTTTTTTAATAAAAATTGGTTTGGTTTGGTTTATGAATAAACATAGTCTTACATGGGTGTGTATCGAACTTGTCACGTTTTTTCATTGTATGTATCCAACTTTTTAAAATTGCCATTGTATGTATCAAACTTGCTAGAAATTGCCATTGTATGTATCCGGTTACCTACTAAGAAGGTAATCGGTAAAAGTGCCACATAGGCTGCCACATAAGCTGCCACATCATTATTCTTTGAGTAAATTACAGATTTAGTCCCTCTAGTTTATTTATAGGGTTCAAGGACCTGTTTTGCCAAATTAATATAATGTCACCCCCACCACCACCATACCCACCACCACAACCACCAAACCACCACCACCACCTACCACCGAAAGACCACCACCACCACACCCACCACCATCACCAAACTCACACCCACCACCACCACCACCTACCACCGAAAGACTACCATCACCAAACCCACACCCCACCACCACCACCCCTTCTCTTCCACAGCCGCCGCCGCCGGCATACTACCGGCAGCCGCCGCCGTCGGCCGTTCCCCTCCACCGGCCTTCCTCCTGTTCCCCGGTGACCCACATCTCGGCGTCGTCTTCTCCATCTCCCATCGAGTCTCCGCCGCATACCTGCCGCGTCGAGAGTAACCGCTGTCGAACCGCCGCTCGTAACTGCCGTCGAACCGCATCTCGTAATCGCCGCTCGTAACAGACGCTGTAACTGCTCGATCGGTAGCAACGGTTGGGTGTTCAACATCGTGAAAGAAAGAGAGAGAGAGAGAGAGAGAGAGAGAGAGAGAGAGAGAGAGAGGTTGTCGGAGGTGGTGGTTACGGGGGTGGGGTGGCCGGAGACGAAGGTAGAAGACGGTGGTGTGGCCGGAGACGTCACCGGAGACGGGGAAGAAGATGGGTTAAGTACAAATGTAACCCTTCTACATTCATTTTTGTTAAAGAAAAGTTCAGGGACCAAATTTGTAGTTTACTCATTTTGAAAATAGAAAAAAAAGAAATTCCACGTCAGATATAACTTGACACGTCAACATTTTTGTAGGTAACATACATACAATGGCAAAGTTTAGCAAGTTCGATACATACAATGACAATTTTAAAAGTTGGATACATACAATGAAAAAACGTGACAAGTTCGATACACACCCATGTAATTAACCCTTTTTTAATTAATGATCTAGTGGTTTTACATGTGTTATGAGACTTTTTTCAATAAAAATATTCAAAAAGTAAATGAAAACGGAAATGACCAAATGATCCTTGCTTTAATGAATCTTTTTAATAGAGTTTAGCATGTAGGGGTAGAGGTGCACAAAACCGGTTTTTTAACCGAACCGGTTTTTTAAAAATCGGTTTTTTTATTAATCGGTTTTTTAAAAAACCGGTTCGGTTTATTACCGGTTCATTACCGGTTTTTGCTACATTCCTTCCTAGAACCCAACGGTCTGAAATATTTTGAAAGAACTTGCCTTTTAAAAAACCGGTTAAAAAACCGGTTCGGATAAAAACCGGTTAATGAACCGGTTAAAATCGATTTGGTTTTTTTCTCAACCGGTTAAAAAAAAATCAGTTTCGGTTATTTTTTTCGGTTTTCGGTTAATCAGTTTTTTTGTGCACCTCTATGTAGGGGTGTTCAAAAAAACCGAAAACCCGAACCGAACCGTGTGATCCAAAACCGCGAAAACCGATACCCGAGCAACCCGTAACCCGAAAACCCCGAAAATGAGGGTACCCGCTAAGTCGCGGGGCGGGTTCGGTTCACAAAATTTACTACCCGCGGGTACCGGCCCGCCCCGTATATACTTAGTTTATTAAAAAATATATTTATTAATACTTCAAAATAAAAAAATTACTAATCTTAAAAAAACTCTTTATCATATACCGTGTTTTCTTCGTTCACCCATACTCTTCTTTTCTTTTCCTAATATTTTTTAATGTAAATTGTTTTAGTTTTGTCACAAAATAACTTCATTTCTTAGTATATATTTTGTATACATCATAACATTTGGCAAAATGCGGGTACCCGTGAACCGAACCGCGGGTACCCGCTCCTTTTCAGTTTAGTTCGGTGCGGGTACCTACCCGCGCGGTTCGGCTTCGGATAGTAAAATTAGGTACCCGCCCCGTACATGTGGTTCTCAAAAAGTTCACTACCCGCCCCGTCCCACGAACACCCCTGTTAAAAAGACCAAAATCGTTATAAATATTAAACAAGGTGGGAACACCCCTGTTAGAAAGACCAAAATCGTTATAAATATTAAACAAGGTTGGACCAAAATCGTAGTTTACTCAATAATTTATAAACAACGTTTTACGTGGTAAAGACGATCGATCGTATTCATCCATAAAGTTATGAGAAAAAGACCGAGCTTTGATAATTTCATGAGAAATTTCGTGGGAAAAGAACTCGTAATTATGCCAACATCAACGACTATCATGATTTCACATACAGTTATTGACTTGAAACTAAACTCGGTCTTTCTTCCTTCTTCAGTCCTCCTCATATTTAATCTCAATGTTTCTTCAGGTTTTCACAATCAACGTTTTCAGGACCAATTTTCAGCTCTTTACAGGTGAATTCTCCAATACCCATCTCTTTGATTTGCTCTTTTTTGATTTGTTGCTTGTGTTTAATTGAAGTAATTGCATTTGGGTAGTGATTTTAATCAAGGTTTTTCCAAGATTGTGGCCACAGTTTCATGCCCACCAAGTGTTTGATGAAATGCTTACTCTACTTTTTGTGGTGATTTTGATCATAATCTGCTTCTATTTGCTGGTTAATTGGATGTTGCTATAGAATTCTTTTGTTTTTGAGAGATCTTTGGCTTGTTTTTTTGATGGAATAAACTTGTGAATTACAGTTAATCCCATAGATCTTGACAAGTTAGCAAAGATGACATCTGGTTTCAAATCTTCTAAGTTGGTGTTTATTTTTTCAATATTAAGCTTTTAATTGCCATATTCAGTTAGGTTCTGTTTGTTTTTTGGACTCATCACTTAATTAGAACTTATTGGGGGTATAACCACTTATTCAGTCAGTGGTTTTCCCAATAAGACTTTTTTTAAGTGATAAGTGCCACTTATCACTTAATAACCACTTATTCAGTCAGTGGTTTTCCCAATAAGACTGTTTTTTTAAGTGATAAGTGCCACTTATCACTTAATAACCACTTATTGAAAAAGTGATAGCCTAGCCACTCAGACGTTTTTTTTTTTCCCGTTTTCAGAGTCCCTAGCCACTTGATAATCTTTTATTTCCATCTAACACCATTCTTTCAATTTCAACATCGGTTTTAGCTCAACCACACTCTGAATTTGCAAAAAACGCAAAATACGAAGATTGTAGATATGTTGTGTTGGTTTTCCAAAACATCTTGAATCACTTATATCGGGGCTTTAGTGTGTGAGATATGATTAAAACTCTAAAACCTCGCAAATTTGCCAGCATTTCTTTTGTTTCTTTTTTTTCCGGCTGCTTTCCTTGGACCATTGATACTCACTTCAATTGACTTATTTAAGTTGAATTTTTTTAACGATAAAATAGACATTATACATATTCAAATGGTTGTCAGTTTACAAAAACAAATAGTCTTATTGATTCAGATTTCAGATTTCAGATTTCAGCACCTCTTAAAAAACAAATGCCACCTAAATCTTTACTATAAAAGTAAACCGCAGCAAGCTCTGAAACAGAACAATTGTATTTAGGAAGTAGCTGCTGAAATAGATGGAACCCTTGTCCCCATTTCGATTTTCATCGTCAAACTACAGAAAAACAAATAAATCATTCAACTTCTTTGAGGTGTGTTTGCAAATGCCTGCGGGTAAAACCGGTTTTTTGATTAAAATCCTACATGGAAACTTAAAATCTTTTGAAGTTACTCTAGCTACATATATGTTTACTCAATTCATATTTCATGATCCTGGATAGGGGTATCAAAAATAGTTGAAACCGAATAACCTACCCGAACCGAATGCGATTTGGGTTCAACGGTTTGGTTAACAGAATCAGAATCCTTATTCTGGTTTAGTTTTCGGTTGATCTTTTTGTAATTCGGTTAAATCGAATTACTGAATAACACATTCTATTTGTATTTTATATATTTATTTTTAATTTAAATAAAACAAAATACATATTACGTTATTATGTTACATAATGTTTTTCTCTTGATAGTAGATAGCGTTTTTTGTAATATTATGTTTTTTACTTGATATAATTCGTCGCCTGAAGAAAATGATATCTTTTCGTAGATATTAGTTTTGGTAGATTATGCTTTTCTTTTACTTAACACATTATAACACATTATGCATGTCAAGTTTTGAAGGAATAAGCACCTGAATTTGAGAAAATTATTTGAAAAAATGTCAAACGAAAAATATGAATTCTTATTCCGTTAACCAGTTACCGAACCGACTAACCCGATAACCATATAACCCGCAACCGACTAAACCAAACCTTATTTCGTTTGTTTATAAGTAAAGCTTAAATAAGTTAAAAACTGATTTACCCAAATCGAATAAACCGAAAACCGATTTAACCGCCTGAATAACATCCCTAATCATGCAGGTGTATTGATGCTATTTCAGGTTTTTATGTCTTTGCAGCTCTCTGATGTTTACATCAACTAATTGTACAATATAACTCTTGATCCTGAAAACCTTTTGGAATCATCTTCTTATACGCAATTTGAATCAAATTAGGTGTTGGTCACAGATTAATGCAAGCAATTCTTGGCAAGAAAAAGAAGTTGGTGATCGAACTCCGATACCAAAATCACACGCAAATCGTGTTTTTGTAGTCGTTTTGGTTCTTTTCGCCAATACCAGCAATGGCAGACCTCCTACCACTCGGTACGATCTTGGCCGTAGCTATCAACCAAGTCATCAAAACCGCCCACGCTGCCAAAGATATCGTTATCGAAAAGGAGAGTTTCCGGATCCTCTCAGCTCACCTATTCGATATCGCACGTGTCCTAAAGGAGCTTGAGCTCGGAAAACTGAATGAATCACCAACCGCCGGAAAAGCTCTTGAGAATCTCGACACAGACGTGAAACGAGCCAACGCCCTCGTCGAAAAGTACAAAAACCGTGGCCGTTTCTACCTCCTGATAAAATGTAGGCACATCGTGAAGGAGGTACAAGATATCACGAGAGATATCGGGAAGTCGTTGAACACGTTATGCCTCGCAAACACCGAGGTCCTATCCGGGATTTCCGATCAAGTGATCCGGTTGCAAAACGAGATGCAACGGGCCGAGTTCGTAACGAGCCAGTCCCAGCTCCAAATCCTCGATAAACTCGACCAGGGTCTCACGAGCCAAAAACTTGATCAGGGTTTCGCGAACGACATCATTGAGGAGATCGCGAAGGCGGTCGGGGTGACGGTCGAGCCCTCCGAGATACGGAAAGAGCTTGATAGCTTCAAGCGAGAGAAAGAGGAAGCGCAAAATCGAAAAGAACGAGCCGAGGTCTTTTTCTTGGAGCAGATTATTAAGCTGTTGTCTCGAGCCGATGCCGCTCGAGACTACGAGCACATAAAAGATCAGTATATGCAAAGGCTACGGGCGATCGAATGCTACGATTCGACAGAAGAGTGTATTCCTCCGTATAAGGCTTTCGTATGCGGGATTACGAAAACCGTGATGGTGGATCCCGTTAGCCTCTCAAACGGTTCCGCGTACTCGAGGGTGGCTATCGAAGAGTGGTTCGAGTCCGGAGAAAAAACTGATCCGGTGACGGGTGAACCGCTTGAAGATTTGTCTTTTAGGTCGAATATTCAATTGAGGGAGTCGATTGAAGAGTGGAAAGAGCTTAATTACTGTATGAGGATTAGATCGTGCAAGCCGAAGTTGTTGTCCGAGAAAGATTCGTTAGTGATAGATGCCGTTTCCCAAATCCGGGAGCTTATAATGGAGGATTCGATTAATAAAGATTGGATTTCGATTGGCGGGCTCACTGAATTGCTCATTTGCATACTCCCGAACTTGGATAACCAACGACTCAAAACGGAAGTTTTGGTTACGTTGAAGAATGCCGTTGAAGGACATGCAAGAAACAAGGTTAGACGATGCTCTTTTCTTTTTAGTTAAATGACCTTCTAGCAGGTTTGAGAATGACGCTGCTTGCCACAAGGTCATTTAGCCAAATAACCCCTTTCTTCTTATTTTTGACGAGTCTAAGATGGAAAACTAGTCATAGATAGATAGCTCACCAAAAATTATCGAATGGTTATGAAAGGGCCTTTGATCTGGCGGTATCTGGGCCTTTGGCCTTCTAGGAGTTCAAGGATTCAATCCTCACCAAGGGTGAGGAGGGTCTGTGAGATTATTTGCATATATATAAAAATATTACATACTTAAATACAGGGTCCGATTCTAGGGAAAACCTCAAAAGAATGAAAAATTGAGGAACACCCTAGTATTGAATATTGATTCATCGGTACCGTGTGCACATGTGCATACAAGTAATATGTAAATAAAATTTTCATTATGCACATGTGCATACAAACCAAGACACATCTTTAATTACTTGCATGCAGATGTGCATAACGTGCAAATGAACGGTTATTATGGTGTTCCTTAGTTTTTTTTTTTTTTTGGGTTTTCCCCTAAACCCTCTCTGTCTCTCTCTCTGTCTCTGTCTCTGTCTCTCTGTATATAATTATATATATATATATATATAGGGGTGGGTTCAAATGTGAACCACTTTTTGGTTGTGAACGTGAGGACAACCCAGAGCGCGACACGTGGCAATCTGACATCCGCGGGTCAAGGCTTATTCAGTCTGAATAAATCCGCGAGTTAGTGTTATTCATACTGAATAAAGCGTTATTCAGACTGAATAAGCCTTGACCCGCGGCTAACCCGCGGCTGACCCGCCCGCGTCATCAGAGTGCGACTTAGTGTTATTCATACTGAATAACGCTTTATTCGGTCTGAATGATAATGTTATTCATACTGAATAACACTAAGTCGAAAAATTTTCAGATTGCCACGTGGCGCGCTCTGGGCTGTCCTCACGTTCACAACCCAAAAAGTGGTTCACATTTGAACTTTTCTCTCTCTCTCTCTCTCTCTCTATATATATATATACACATGTGTGTAGGGCTAGGTTCAAATGTGAACTCAATTTTGGTTGTGAACGTGAGGACGAATCCCAGCCACACATCTTCAGTTGCGGTGGACGCGATCACGGAGGATTGACGCGATTCGTGGGAAGGTGGAGATTATTAAAGGGGAGGTACCGGTCAAAGCCGCCTTTATTGACCGGATGAGTGGCTGAGATTCATCCTCATGTTCACAACGAAAATTGAGTTCACATTTGAACTTTCCTCTATATATGTATATGTATATGTATATGTTCTTGAATCTTGACTTAATGTTTGATTTCATCTTATAGGATCTCTTGCTTGAGAATGAGGGGTTTCGTTACATTGTTCCGTGCTTGGGATGTGAATCAACTCTATCTAAAGCCGCGTTAGACTTGATACTTGAACTAGTGGTCGAGGAGTCTGGCCAAAATATGGATTATACCAGGGACCTCTCGCAGCAATGTAATCCGGTTTCCTTTCTTGTTACCATCCTAAAGGGTTCAGAGGCAACTGTAGCTGAGAAAGCACATAAAATCTTGCACAAACTCATGGATGTTGATCAAGAAAACGTTATTAGGGCCGCCAAAGAGGAATGGTATGGACCTCTTGTCGATCACATTCTTCAAGGTTAGAAAAAAGTTCTCTTCCATTTTCTCCTTTACATAGACCAGACTGGGCTTTACTGGACTCGACTGAACGGGACTGCACATGATTGGATGGGCTCGAGTGAGGCAGGGTGAAAGAATTCTGGAAGGTTTTAGGGTTTTAATTTGATAAGGGTACTTTAGTAGTTTACTAATCTTGTACATACTTGACTGGACTGGACTGCACATGATTGGATGGGCTTGAGTGAGGTGGGGTAAAAGAATTGTGGAAGTTTTTAGGGTTTTAATTTGATAAGGGTACTTTAGTAATTTACTAATCTTGCACATAGACCCGACTAGACAAGACCGGATTGGACTGGACTGGACTGGACATGATTGGCTGGGCTCAGGTGAGGTGGGGTGAAAGAATTGTTGAAGGTTTTGGGGTTTTAATTTGACATGGGTAGTTTAGTAATTTACTAATCTTGTCCCCATTTCCATAATTTTTGTGCCACCTATTTTTGTGGTACAAAAAACCTGTATTTTTGTATTGTGCAATCCTATCTTGTCCAAGTCTAATGTCGTGCCAAAAATGAGACGGTAGCAATTTTTGAATCTGTCATGTCCTGCATACCAAAATCATCTTTTTGCTTGTACAATTTCGACAGTAATAATTGATTTGATTGTTTACCGAAGGTTCAAAATCGACGAAAATGGTGATGGTGAGAGGGATTGTTAATTTGGAGCTTGAAGAAAACAACACAAAGTTCTTAGGTGAACAAGGGCTTATTCCACCGTTGCTCGAAATGGCATCTTCTGATCTTGAAGCCAAGGACTTGTCGCTATCCATGCTCATAAAGCTTTTAGAAAGTCGGGAGAACAAACCACTTTTCGCAGCCGCCGGTGCAGTTCCGCTTATGGTGGACCTCATGTGTTCTGCTTTACGCGTCATGATCCTCGCTAAATGCGCCGAAATCCTCGATAAACTTTCTTCCGATGGCGATGGGATCACGTTTCTTGTTGACATGAACGGAGTCCAACTCGATTTAAACTCATTAGTTGAGAATTTGTTAGCTTTCCTACGGAATTCCCGCCTACCGTATAATGTATTGAGGCCCGTTTTACGGGCTCTTTTCAAGATATGCAAATCCGATGGTGGTCTTGTGAAGACCGCCGTTCTGACCGCTAGCGGGGTGTCGTTGGTCCTGACTCTTCTCGATCATCCTGATAGTGAAACCCGAGAAGCCGCCATTAATCTTCTGTTCTTGTTCTCGAGTCACGAACCGCAGGGAGTCGCAGAGTTTTTGCTGAAACCGAGAAGGTTAGAGGCTTTTGTCGGGCTTCTCGAGAATTCGAACAAAAGCGACGTACAAAAAGCGGCGGTCGGTCTGCTAGCAAACGTTCCGAAATCGGAAGTTGTTCTCACGAGAAAACTGATTGAGTTAGAAGGACTCAAAGCGATCATCGAGATTTTGGAATCCGGGAACATGGAAGCGAAGGAAAACGCTCTGAGCGCGCTTTTCCGGTTCACAGATCCGACCAATTTCGAAGCCCAGAAAATGGTGGTCAAACTCGGGACCTACGATTTGCTCGTGGAGTTTCTCAAGAACGGTTCGGTGACGGCTAAGGCACGGGCCGCTGCCCTCATCGGCGACCTCTCGATGCGGAGCTCCGAGCTCACCGTTGCGCCGACCGCCCGTTGGCGGCGGTGCTCGTGTTTCGGCGGGACCCGTGTCGCGATTTGCCCGGCTCACGGCGGTTTGTGCACCGTGAAGGGTACCTTTTGTGTTCTGGAGGCAAAGGCGTTGCCTGAGTTGGTCAAACTATTACAGTCGGAGGTCCACGCGACAACCTACGAGGCGATGCAGACGCTCTCGACCCTGGTGGACAAGGAGTCGCCACGCCGTGGGGCCCACGTTTTAGACGAGAGCGGGGCCGTGGGGCCGATACTGGAGGTTTTGAATTGGGGTTCGGAGTCGTTGAAGGTGGAGGCTTTGGAGGTGTTGGAGAAGGTGTTTATGGTGACGGAGATGGTGGAGTCGTACGGGTTGAAGGCTCGGATACCACTTGTTCGGTTAACCGGAGGCAGTATTCACGAAGACGGGCATCTTCAAAGGAAGGCGGTTAAAGTGTTGTTGCTCATTGAACGTCATTCACGGCGATCGAATCCACTTGTTACGGGAATTAGTGGGTAAAGATTCCGTCTAGATTCATGATCTTCACACGGAAACAATCATTCTGATCTTTGGGATAGATGTTAGGTCTGCATACGTCTTACCCTCTGACCCAGTTACTGGGTGGGATATACTGGGTTTGGATTGGTTTGGTTTATTTGTTAACGTTTATTGTAGGATGAGATGGCACGGGCACCGATGTATAGTTCATCTGTTGTCGTTTTTGTGGTAATATGAAGTCGAGGGGTCTTCATGTAAATAGTCCTCTCGTCGTCGTCCTAAAATCAGTAGACGGTATCTATATTTTTATATATGTTTATTCAAAAATAAGTGTACATGTTTAAAAATAGATGGTCGATTTACAAATCTACCTTATTAACGCACAAACATTTAAACGTTCATAAGAAAGACACCGTAACTAAACGCTTGGGTAATCATATATGGTTTTTTAAAAGTTAGCATATTTTTGTAGGTTTACTGCTACAGGGGGCTGGGTTGCAGCGATTGAATGCTAAATTTGGTGATAAGTGGTTATCAGCCATTGGATGAGAAATGGACAAACATTAGATGGATAATGCACCGAGACAAACATCTGATGAAAAGTGACGAGTGGTTTAAAAGCACTTCTCATCAAACTATCACTTTACATATAAATAGCTTACCAAATTTATTAGAGCATCCACAAGGGTGGAACCTCCAAAAACCTCACTTGCCATATTTTTCCTGCCACTAAGTCTATAGACTTAGGATCAGGTGAGACCAAGTTGTTACCGTGAGACCGCGTGAGACCAATACCTAACGTATGAAACTTTACAAATATAGATATTTTTTTGGAACGGCAGACTGGAATTAAAAAACGACTAACAAGAAGCTAGCACAAGTCACATATTACAAGCAAAGGCAGGGTTTTGCAGCCAAACCCCCCAATTCAACTTACAATTTTTCCTCCTATGCAAATCCAAAAATATGATCTACCAACTATATCCTAAAACTTGATTTGTTAGGTTTCACCGTTCAAAAAATCTGGGTATTACGGAAGTTCCATATCACCCAAAAAGCTGTAATAATTACAACATCACCGAGTCGCAATTGAAAAAGGAATCTGCCTATTTAATCAATGAATCTACCAAGTAAGAATAAGGAGCCACAACATCCCACCATCTAGCTATAAGACGCCAAATACCATCAATCTCCTTACACCTTGCAAAAACATATTCTATAGTCTTCGGAACCTCTAAACACGTTGGACAGAGCGAAGAATCCAAAATAACTCCTCGACTGCCAAATTTTCTCTAGTTGAATTTCCACCCCTAAATAGAAACCGCTCGTCCAGGTAACATCTCACCGAAGAGACAGAAAAGTCATCCGAAACATCTAAAACCCAACCTAGCGTTCCCGCCCGATCAGAAAAGGAGAAATCTTTAATCAAATTAGAAATCGCTGACCACTATGCTGATTCCGCTCCTCCTCTTGGTTCACATCGCAATCTAGAAGACTTCCAATCGAGCCGTAATCTATCAGCCACACTAACAACCTACATATCATCCAAAGCAAAAATACGGGGAAATTGAATAGACAAAAGTTGAGGACCGAGTCAGATATCTCTCCAGAAATTTGTGTGCATTCCATTACCAACTCGAATAGGATATAATTGTCGCAAATCAGCTCCTCTATCACTTAACTTCCGAATAACAGTGATGATACCCTTACATGGCCCTAAAGAAGCACTAGTCGTGGAAAGATCCAAGCATGTACCTGAGCTACCATGAATTGCCTTTATGACTTACACCCATAATGCATTTGGATTATGAAACAACCTGCATCTCCATTTAAACAACATCGCTTTTTTAAAAGATGCCAGACTCCCTACCCCCAAACCACCAACTTCTGACCTGAGACCAACTCACCAAATGAAGTTTCATATCCCCAATATTCGTACCACAGAACAAACGAGCTCTAAAATCCTCCAAAGATTTCAAAACCGTACTAGGGACAACAAAGCTAGACATTAAGCAAGACCCAACACTTCCTAGTACATACTTGAGAAGAGTGACTCTACCCCAATAGATAACATCTTCTCCTTCCATCTAGACAGTTTAGTAGTAAACCTGTCACTACGAGACTTCTATGCCTAGATTCGAGTCATATTTTGACCAACAGGATTACCTAAATACCTAAACGAAGGCTTAACGGCTGCACAACCAGTCTCCATCACCACCTGCTCAACCTGACCAAAAGAAACGCCAACCCCAATCAACTTACTTTTTTGTAAGTTGATTTTCAGACCAGAAGCCGGGAAGAAACACCGTAAAATCCTAAGTACATGTCTCACATTCTACAACGACCAATCATCTAAAAATACTGCGTCATCAACATAGAAAAATGGGACCCCTCAACACCTTCCCTTCCAAACCGGATCCCTCCACGTCATCAATATAGATGTAGATATAGATAATTTAGAAAAATAGTTGAGTGTGGATTTACTAAAAGAAGTAGAAATATATTTTGTACCAATGGATTGATGATGTTTCACATCCCCAAGAAAGAACGCTTCATTCTCCGGTGGACGTTAAACCATAGATTCACAGTCCTTTCAATTGCTGACCTCCGATTTCTTTCACGCTCATCTCAATTGCTGTTGTTTATTTGTGCAGGTCGATTGATTTCTCTTCATCAGGTAAAAACAGAACCATTTCAATTTTATACATATGCCAGGTATTCTCTAATTTCTTCTACATTTTTTAGGTTTGATTTATTCTTCTTCTTAATCAGGTAGGTAGGTAGGTAGGATTGGGTTCTTATCTCAATTTCTTTGATTGCTCATCTTGGGTTTCGATCAAGGTAATTTCCTTCGCCTTCCTCCAAATTTCCATTTCAGTTTTTAGGGTTTATTTGCATGACTATATTCTAACAATTTTTGACAGTTTCATTGCCAATGTGGCTTATGGATGATAATAGTTTGAATTTGGGACTCCAGGGAGCTCATCATAACCAACCAATGTTACATTCGGGCTTCACCGGGTCGACGGGATTGCGTAGGCACTGCTTATTCGATGATGTTACATTCTGAAGGTGGTCGGGTTTGAGGCATGGGGGTGTTCGAGTTTCTGTACTGTAAAAATTTGGACAACTTAAAGAGGTTGTCATTTTAAGCAGACGATTTTTTCTTCATAAATTCTTAAGGTATATTTTAATTGTTCAATTTTCTATCTTAAGTTATTAACAAACACTATGTTTTAGATAACTCACGTCTATGTTTTATGAGGTGTCTAAATATTATTGCACGAGTTGATAGTGAAAAAAATTAACCGTGAAGCATTATAAAGATGCCACTTCAGTATTGAGTTAACCGATAAAGATGACTAATTTTGATAATGGTAGGATATTACATGGTTGCTATAATTATTCTAACATTGCTTTTTTTTTTTTCTGTTATCATCTTAACGATGATGATTCTAATTTTTAAAAGTTATTTTAGTATAGTTTTTTTTGCTCTAACATTTCTTAATGACGAACAAGTTGTAAGAACTTCATTTAAGAAAACTAGAGTTGAACCAAAATACTTAAATGTCGGTCTATGAACATAATATGTTATAGGTATAAGATTATTGCTGTAGAATTAGGTTCAAACAAGAACAAAACCAAATTGCAAGAATGAATGAACCAACAAAATCACACGTGATTTTGTGCATGGACGCCCACTCGCGGCTCACCCACTCACCTTGTCGGAGTGTGGCCTACACATGCTTTTTCCATCACAGCACAAAATCACATGTGATTTTCTTGGTTCCTTTGTTCTTGCAAATTGGGTTGTTCTTGTATGAACCTCCCTCTACTGCTATATGACTTTCATTTCAAGCTTTAAGACCATTACGTAAAACACCCATGCAATAGTACTTGAATTTTGTTTAAAATTGTTTTTGTCTTATAAGATTATGTTTTAATGTGTATATGTAACATTACAAGTGTTTTTGACACATTAGGGAAAATGTTTTCATGGTCATAACACCACTTTTTTTGTCTATTCTTGAATTGGACGTAAGATGGAACAATCTATGTGTATTATTTTATAAATTTGTGGTTACATTTTTGCATTTTTGCTTATATTTATTTAACGTTATCTCCCGCCGCATTGCGCGGGTAAACTACTAGTTCTAGGTAAAAAAACGTACAAGAATATTTTGATTCTTCAGGATTTCTAACTCAATCAGACACATACAGTGATACAATTCAAGTTAAGTTGGCTTATGATTTTTCTAAGTGGAGTTGTTCAATGTGTTTAACCTGATCAACCCAACATGTATTCACCCAAAAACAAATGTTTTATATAAGAAAGAAGACAACTAATGATTATTGTTTCGGTATATACTTTGAAAAATCAACAATTGATGACTATTTTGGTCAAATTACCAAACAATTGATGTATCTATTTAATAAAAGTTGTGTTCTTACTAAATATGTTCAAGCAAGTTTTGTCCTGAAAACATTGATGTAATTTTCCACTTAAATCATATCTCCATACCACCTCTAAACATTTAAAAATCTGCTATGAAAACATGTGCAAAACTATCATAATTTGTTGTTAATTTACATGTATAAAAGCAATTTGTTTAAAACAAGATAAACACACATGATGATCTATACATTTCTTGCGATTCTCAATGTTAACTCAACTTATCACACGATTCTTCACCTATATATATATATATAAACCTATATATTGTATCATGTCTCTCACTTTTTAAATAACATATGAAACTCATATGCATATCAATCCATGATCACAAATTCCAGACTTCTTTGAATCTACGCTTACATGATGATGACAACTTCTATGTGTTGATCATTGAATTTCGTATCTATCGGTCAAACAAAAACAACGGAAATTATGTATCTATATTTGTCGAAATTATTATAGTCTTGTCATTTGCCATCATTGACATTGTTTGTCATAATGTAAACGTATACGGGTCCGCTTTACTTGGGAAGGTATGGTCGGAAATGACATGCATATTGATGGTAGTAACGAGATCTCGGCTGTGCTAACATATTTATATATCTTTTGTATTTATTTTTATTTTGACTTTTTCTTAATGCAAAGTAACACCAATTCTAGGTTGTCTCAAAAATCAGAATAGATACGTTAATTTTTCGAGCTATAATAGAAAACCTTTCATATGACTTAACATAAGAATTTATTGCATTTATATTATATTTAACAAGCAAGGTTAAAAAATTGTCATCTTTTTAATCGTGAGTTATTGTTTATTGATATGAATACCATAAATATATTTCAAGGTAGTGTCGTTGTCTATTGTTAACTTTACTAATGACAAATATTTTGAAATTGAGACTATTAATGACGATTTATTTACAAAACCAAATAACTATAAATAGAAAGACAACACGAAGAAATTGTGTCTCTACATATTGCTATATTTTTTAAGGTAAAATGACATAATATTTATGTTGATGAACTTAAAGTTTGTTGCAACAAGTTAGATGTAGAACTTTAATTATTATGGTTTGGAATTGATATTTGATGTATATGTTTGAAGTTAAATGATGTTATGTTTAGTTCAAACCCACCATCCTTTCATTCTTGGTAGAATATAGGTATAGACATAGGTGAGGGTTTTTGAAATATGAACAAATATTTGTTTCGTTGCCTATTGTCTTAAATGAATAGGAGTATAGGGTTTAAGTTTACGTGAGACCAGTCTGTTTCTATGAGATCCGTAAGACCAAACGTTAACACTTAAAACACTTAATAGCAAAACATTATGAAGATAAATAAGATCCTGACCTTAACAACAAAACACTGGTGAAGGTTATTTTCACAATGTTTTACGTAAAGTTTCAAATGTAAAAATATAGTCTCATGGGTCTTACAAAAACAGCTTAGTCTTACATGATCTAATATACCGGACTTTGTATAGGGTAACAAAATAATCTAGTTCCTCCTCGAAGTGTTGCCAACTTTGTATAAGTCCCAAGCGGTGGATTCATTTTCTTGTTAGGGGGATAGGCCCCTCTAGAAACCAAAAAAAAAAAAAATCCTTATGCTAAAATCATTTTTTTAATAGTTCTTGTCAGAGTTTCCTTTAATGATTTTTCATTTGGGACCCTATCAACTAGAAACATATTTTGAAATCATCTAAAAAAACTAAAAAAGAACTCTCAAAATCAACTAAAAAAGACTTTTAAATCAAACCAAAAAGTTTCTCAAAATCGAAAAAAAAAGCCTTAAAATCCTTTAAAATCAATGAAGAAAACCTTAAAAACCCTGAAATGATATAACGATTACAAGACACAAACCAATTGCAATCAAATTTAGCAAGAATAATAAGTTTTCGAATATTATGACATTTTCAAAACGAAAACTCATAAAAAATTTACACACTGTGTTCTCAAAACCTTTATTACGATTTACGAAAGAAATGGAAGAAAATAGGATTAAAGTAAAAAAGATAGGATTATAAATAAAGAATGATCAATGCTTTTTGCTAGAGACAGAGGATATGTGAGAAAAAAGAGTTAAGGAGAGAAACATAATTAGATATTTGAATCTTTCATAACTTGTATTAGATGAACGACGTAGATCATTTTTATACTTTACATTTTTTAGCATTTCTTATTTGAAACTTTCCCCATATATTATGTGTGGAGGGTTATATATAGGGGCGGCCTAAAAATATTTTCAAATAAGTGATACAATTTGACTATAAAAAATAAATATAGAGATATTTTTCACAAATTCAATATTGGTCTGTGGTTAGTTTTTTTTTTTTTTTTGGTTGCTTATCGAACGAAGGTCTCATGTTCAAGTATTGTTATCGCAAGTATTATAGAAACATAATAAGTCTGATATTAAACTTCACAACCCTATAATTTTTACACTATGATGGAGGATCGAAACGCTGACACATGCCACCGTGTGCGCTTCACTAGGTCTACGCACGTATGTGTGTGTGAAGGGGTTCAAACTTTTAAAAGAACATCATATTATGAAAATGTGAGAACACACTAAAGGTAATCCGTGTCTTGGACTAATTTAACATTTAATTGACTATAATAATAGGTATTTTTGTAAATTTAGAAAATGAAAGTGTTGTACTGTTCTTATTAAACTCTTATATATTTATACATGGGAACGATCAAATACAAACTATTCATAAAATATAAACCAGGTCAACCTTTGGTTCCATTCTTGTATGTTAATGAAGTTGATTCATGAAACTATTTAATACGATTAAATAATATTATATAACTCCTTTTTAATAGAATTATTTTATATTTTAGTGTTTTTAACTTAAAATAGATGTTATATATATATATATATATATATTGAACGACAAATAACTCACACACACGTTCTGAGGGTATTCGGATCCAAACGGGCACCAATTAATCCTCCGCGACCATGAACTGGCCCTGTGGACTGGCCCTGTGGACTCGCCCCTAAACCGACCCTATGGACCAGCCCAAGAGCTAAATACCGCAGCAAGTCTTCATCTGCGAGGTTTGAACCTTGGCCAACTGAGGATACCATCCCTTGAAGGCAAAAGGATGTTACCTTCTTCCACTAGGCTAGACCATATATAAAATAGATGTTTTATATATATGGGAAAATTGCCGAAAAAGATAACATAAATGTCAAAAAAATCCAATCAAGGGAACATACATTTTTTCTTGCCGAGAAAGGACTATGCATTTGATTTTGTCAAAAAAAGAGAATGTGACCTGATTAACTTGATGATTGCTTAGTCAGCAGGTAACCTGCTGACGTGTCTGTCCAAGTGGCAGTCCAGTCAGCATCATCAAATTGCCGAAAAAGGTAACATAAATGTCAAAAAAATCCAATTAGGGGAACGTACATTTTTTTTTGCCGAGAAATGACTATGCATTTGATTTTGTCAAAAAAAAAAAAAGGAATGTGGCATGATTTAACTTGATGGTTGCTTAGTCAGCAGGTAAACCAGGTGACGTGTTTAATTTGTCCAAGTGATGGTCTAGTTAGCACAATCACACCTTTGATCAGCGTTGATCGAAGTTGACCGCCACCACCACCCACTGCCACCACCACTCATCGTCACCCACCGCCATCGACTGCCATAGCCACGCACCGCCACCGACTGCCACCCACCACCCATCCCCCCTCTTTCTTAGAATTCAACATCTAATTGCGTATAGATGAGGTAGGCAAGTGAAGCACCACCACCACCCACGTCCGCCGCCACCCCCCTGTTAGGAATTATGTGCAGAGTTGACAAACCAAGTGATTATACAATCCAATGTTACAAGACACTTGAGGGTCACACCTGTGAGAACCTATAAGTCGAACAAGTTAGATGAAATCCCGAAATGGAGAGTTAAGATTTATAATAGTGTATTATAAATCAGTTGGGTAATTTCAGTCAGATTTACCAAAGTTGGAGGGTTATTAATTAATTAGGATATTATATATTTATTGGATAAATAAATATATAATAGTTAATTAATAAGGTTTATATATATATTAAATAAATATATATAAATCATAATTATCATAGGCAAATTCTTTTCCAGTTTATAAAAGGAATGAATTTGAGATAATTATGATATGGAAGCTGAATCTCATTCAAACTGTTGTATTTTTCCCATATAAATAAAAGCCTATGGGTTAAGAAACATTAAGCCCTTTTTCAGTTGAAAAATCAGTTTTCTGTCTCCTCCTCCTCTCTCCCAAAACCGGCGCACACAAACCCCCCCCCCCGGGTCGTTTTTGTTGTTCGGGTTTCATAAGTTCTGCTAGAGGAACGTTCGTTGGTTGATTACGGGTGGACTAAGTTTCAAGCAATCCAGGTAAATTAATCTAACCTAATCCTTTAGGTTTAGAGCTACAAACGATTAAGATCATTAGGCTTTAATGGGTTTTTAGCTTTTATCGCTTCCGCATGATTAGATCAGAAACAGCGTGTTTCTGATCACGTGGGTTTCAACAGTTTGTTTTAAACCTACGAGATATATCGAACCAGCGAGGTTTTGATAGATCTGAGATAATCCTCGGATCAGTTTGATCCAAGGATACCCACAAAAACCCAACAGTGGTATCAGAGCCATTGTTAAATCGTTTAGTTTTTATCAGTTTATCTGTATATGCATGATCCGTTAAAATTAAATTGTTTCTTGCAAAAACTGATCTTTATATGTTTTATAAAAACCTTGTTTATCGTTTCAAAAACCCTAATCAACATCACCATGGTCACACCACCATGTGCGGTGGAGGACCGATCCAAACGTCACCGGAACAACAACCGGGCCGCACCACAGTTGGTGGTGGCGGCACCGGTCCCTCGCGCATAGAACCAACAAACCGCAACCACCCAGACGGTGGTGGATGCGGCGGCGCATAACCCAAAACCACAACCACCAGGCGGTGGTAGCGGTATCATGAACCACCAATTCGGTGATAACGGTGGCTGATGGTGGCGTTGGCTGCTTAGGACGACCACCAAACCGCACCCCAGATCGGCGGTCGCGGTGGTATGGTGGTGGCCGTGGGTAAAACACCACCAGATCGGTGGGAAGGCGACAAAACCACAACCACTAGAAGCTGCGATAAGCAGCGGTGGATGGCGGTGGTCTGTTAATCGCCGGCGGCCTTTCGACGACCGTATCACGTGGCTCGATCGCGGCTAGCACCACCAGCGTGGTGGTGACGACGTCTCACGATGACCACGAACCACCGCCGGCTGCCATAAGGCCACGCCAAGGCGATGGTTAATCGCCAAGTAATGGCGATGATAATTTTGATCGCTGGCCGGAAACGAATCCAAAACGCCACCACCAGAAGCCACGATCGTGGTGGTGGATGGTGGTGATAAGCAATGGCCGTAGGCCACGCCACCCGATTGGTGGTGGTGGCCGAATCCATATCGAACCACGGTTGACGCCAAGGCCGAACCACCAGCGTGGTGGTGGCCGGCGGTTCTGATAATGGGACGTGACGCGGCCAAACCACAACCACCAGAGGCCGCTCACGCGGTGGTGGATGGTGGTTGCGACAAATGGTGGCGATCGAATAGGTCGATTGGTGACGGTAGTAGCATTACTATCGTTACCGATCAATGATAATAATTACGCAACAGCCACCAGCGTGGTGGTAGACGTTAATTCTTCACCATGGATTGTACCTAGGGTTTTCCGTTTTTGGGCCTAGTTGCGTTATCAGACCCAAAGGCCCAAGTCCTTTGGACCAAGTTATGGCCCAAGAAGGGTTTTTCAGTTTTGTTATTTTATCCGAATTAATCTTTTATAATTTTATATAATGTTTCATCAAACCAGTTATTTTAACCAGCCTGGTCAAACAAGTTTAGTATTATATCTTGACCAGCGAGTCAAACACGATACGGTTTTAAAGTTTACACTTTTTAAATAATATTTTTTTTGTTTGAAAAATCCGGTTTGATATTTTGGATAAAAGGAACTTTTAAAAGGTAACAAAACTATTTTTTAATTTTGATTTATAAAACAGTTGTTTTCTGAATCAATTATAAAACCAAGTTTTACGATAATTGAAAACAAGATAATTTTAACGGATCCAGGTTTATTTTCTCGTAATTATAATATTGCTTTTATTGCATATATAATTGCGTGATTGCTTGAGAACTATATATGAATTTCAGTTTGATTATATATATATATATATATATACGTTATAGTATTTGCCAACTTAGACCCTTGACATATTCATGGGGAGGCCTGCGTGCCGTTTACAACCCCTTATGTAATAATGACCCTAGGATAGATTTTTCTTTCTTTTGGAATGACGAGGCCAGTGGGAGCTATTCTTCATCTTACCGGAATACTGACAAGTATGGCGAAGCCAGTGGGAGCTACGCGAAGTTTTGAAGTTGTAGAAAAACTAGGTCATTATTGGTCCCTAGGAACAAAATTGGCAAATCCTATAATTATCTGTTTTACAATTGCGTAGTTGTTATAATTATCTGTGTGCATGATTAACTACGTAGTTGATGCTAATAACTGTTAGTTTATTAGATATGTTTTAAAAATATTTTTTTTTTAAAACAAGAAGAAATTAGGTTTTATTAACTTTTCAATCGAAAACCTTTAAAGTGAAGCCTTTTAATAAAACCTAGTGTATTGTTATAAAAGAGCAAAGTTGACAGAACAGTTAGCTTTTGTCGGACGGAAAAGGTTATTGAAACAGGTAGTTTCAATCAACCAAGTACACTTTAAATCAGTTGATTTCAATTAGCCGATATTTTAAACAGTTGGTTTAAAATAATATGAATATTTAAAACAGTTAGTTTAGAATATCAATTGCTCTTTATAACAATCAGTAGATGATTATTTTATAAAAGGCAAAGCTGACAAAAACAGTTAGTTTTAATCAACTAGGTATGCTATTAAAACAGTTAGTTTTAATTAGCGAGTAATTTTTAGAACAGTTAGTTTTAAAATTACATGTATGTTTCAAACAGTTAGTTTAAAACATAAGTAGCCTTTATAAACAATCAGTTTTTCAAAATCCTGGAGATAAATTTTTTCAAAACCCTGAAAATCATAGATCAGTAGTGCAACCCATCTAGGGGCACCTTCGGCGTAAAGTACATAGGCGTTGTAAGTGATCACACATTCAACGTCTGTGTTCAAACTGAAGCTGAAGGGGTTACATAACTCTGCGAATTATCTCCGGGTGGTACCGGCCAGAGTATAGTAATCAGGTCCCCAAAATGGTGAGATCTGTTTTGGTTCTATAATGTTCACCGGGTGGTACCGGGCCAAAAAGCACTAAGAGGGACTAAAACATGCACAGGTAGTTGCCATGGTCCCGAAAAGATCTAGGAGTCATGTCAGTTAGATATGATTGGTAAAAGTCCTTACCTACCGAAATAAATACGGGTCTGATGGAGCAAGAACATTACGCACATCAGGACGTATGAAATAAGGATCCTAGTCCAATAAATTGATCATTTAAGGGTTTATTGATATTTTATTGGAAATTAGTCTATTTACAGTTGCTAAGACCAAAAATTTTATTTTGTGTAGATGGCAAGCACTGTTACCAGCACTAACAATCTTTCCCTCCGCTCTATCCTAGAGAAGGATAAGTTGACCGGCTCTAACTTTCTTGACTGGGAGCGCAATCTGATGATTGTGCTCAGACATGAAAGAAAGTGGTATGTGCTTGAAGAGCCACTTGGGGAGGCACCTCCGGCAAACGCTCCGGCCGCTGCCAGAAATGCCCACAAAAAGCACTCAGATGATCTCCTTGATGTTGCCTGTCTGATGTTAGCAACTATGAGCCCAGATCTGCAAACAGGGCTCATAAATACAAATGCTTACGACATGATCCGCCAGCTGAGGGACATGTTTCAGACTCAGGCTCGTACAGAGCGCTACGATGCCACCAAAGCATTCAATGAGTGCAAGATGGTAAAAGGGACATCAGTAAGTGACCATGTCATGAAAATGAAACGACACTTAGATCATCTGGAGAGGCTGGGTCATCCTGTTCCGTTGCAGCTAGCAACTGACACCATACTTAATTCACTGTCAGAAGACTACAGGCCCTTTGTAGTCAACTACAACATGAACAACATGGAGAAAACAATAGCAGAATTGCACTACATGCTCAAGACAGCTGAATTAAATATGGGGAACAAGAACAAGACAAAGGATGTCCTGATGGTAAAAGACGGAGGGGTTAAAAAGAAAAATGGGCATGCTAGCACCAGCAAGGGAAAAGGACCAGTTCAGGCCATCCAGAGTGCACCCAAGAAAGGCAAAGGCAAGGGCAAGGGCAAGAAGGTTAAGCCAAACAAAGCTAGGACCGAAAACCGATGTTTCATATGCAATGAGATCGGTCATTGGAGGCAAAACTGCCCTAAGCGTCATGAAGCAGGTATGTAAACCTCAGAAAATTTATGATTGCTTTGATTTGTCACTTCTTACTTGTTAGCTTACAAGTATACTGATACCTAGAGCAAATGATTATTGCAGGAAGTCAGAAATGAAGTGAAGTGCCCAGGAGTTGCCGAGGATCTTAAGTACTAGATGATTTAAAGTCAAGACATTTTTGAATTTATAGTTTTAAAACAATTATTTTGGGGGTTTATGTTTTAAAATGTTTGGATAATTATATTTTATAATTCAATGGTTTTAATTTTCAAAAGTTATTGTCTTGACAATTGAAATATCTGATTGTGCTTAGTGTTTGTATGATCCTAGTTGTTGATGCCTGTTATAATTACTTTAATGAAATTGAAGTAATTTGTATAGAAACTATCAAAACACACGAGATTCTATAGGAATGTGTTTTGAGAATAAAACATTTATGAATAATAGTTTTGTGATCCGAAAATAGAGAATTTAAGATATTAACACAGATAGCGTTAATAACAGCATTTATAAAACTAGAAAGATTCCAAGTTCTGGAATTAGGATTTGAACAAATCCAGATAAGTTTTATAAAAGGAAATTCTCAGAATTAACTAATCAAGTTTGATCAAGTTTTATTCAAATGTTTTAAAAGAGAATTTAGGATATTAACTCAGATAGCGTTAATAACAGTATTTATGAAACTAGAAGGATTCCAAGGTTTGGAATTAGGATTTGACCAAATCCAGTTGAGTTTCATAAAAGGGAAATTCTCAAAGTTCATTACTTGGAATTAGGATTGACTAATCAAAGTCTTGAATAAGTCAATAGTAAATTTTGAGTAATAGTTAGTTTTTATACAAGCAAGTGGGAGCCCGATTATTCTCTATCTAGTCTAAGATAAAAGAATAAAAGACATAATTATTGATATATCTCGGAATTCATAAGTCCAGGTAGGATAAGAATTCATAAGATATAATTTACCCTTTTAGTTAAAAGGATAAAAGTTTCAAGACCCATGAAACAAAGGTCGTGACTGACTTAAAAATCAATAATTATAGTGTTGGATTAAAATATATAGCATTCCAGTAGATTTGCCAGGATTGCAAATGGAATCGGATTTCAGGAAGAAATCATTCATCTACACAGCAACTAAGGAAAGTTGCAGTTTTACATATTCAGGAACTGGAAGTTAATCCAGGTCTCCAAGTTCATGGAATATGATAAAAGTCTAATTATTGTTTTAAGAGGTGTTTGCAAAACAATAATTAGCAGACACAAGTAAACAGACTTGTGTTTTTGGTTATCACTTTGATTAAAATGGTAAACTTTAATCAAAGGGTTTAAAATTGAAGGTAGGTGATACTTCATTTTAGATCAGTATTTAACAAATGATAAATAGATAAAATGAAAGTTATTAAAGAAAAGACATTTAATTTTGTTATTATTACAGCGTGTAATATGGACTATACAAAATTAGTTTCTTTATCACTTTCACTATTTTGCATGTTTTAATACATCCAGGAATGAAATCAGTCTCCGATTTTTCATTCAAAATCTGTCCGTGACAACTTATCATTGTGGGAGCATGATAAGGCGTTAAAGTCATTGTGAACTTTTAGGTAGTTATGATCAATTGCTGAATAACAGCTACAAGTGTTGTAGACTAAAAGTTGCATAGATATTTGATAGAGTAGCAAATATCGGACGTGATCCGCGGTTGAGATTACTTCTTGGAAACAGTCATAAGTAAATCTCACAGTGGTTGTCCCTATCACCTGAGGTATCTGATTTGATATCATGAGGACTACTGAATTCTTAGTGCATTCAACCGCTACGCCGTAACAGGGTGGCTATAAAGGGTGTAACTAGATTCAGCGGAAGCCGTGGTGTTAAAGGCAGATATGCAAGATGGGATTTGCACCTCTTCTCAGAAGAGAGATATTTCTGGGCCCATCTTGACTGACTAAGTATACTGATGAAGTGCATGGCCATGCCCAAACGAACTGATTAGTTCTTTGTCGTTTACCTATCAGTGAAAGTCAGATAATCAAGAGAACAGAATCTCGAGTATTTAGAGTTGACACTTTCCAAGCTCATACTCACAGATGAAATATCGCGATGCAAAGGGAAAAGCCAAGATATACCCAATCAATGAACAGTAGTTTCATAGATACCAATTCCTCACGGAATGTTTATATCACCAAATCTGGGTATAAGAGTTCTTGTAACCTGGTCAGCCTAAGTGCCTGTCTAGGGGCCTCCTTAGGTCCGTATAATCAAAGGTGGTATTGCCAACTTGCACAAGTGGGAGTCTGTTAGGAATTATGTGCAGAGTTGACAAACCAAGTGATTATACAATCCAATGTTACAAGACACTTGAGGGTCACACCTGTGAGAACCTATAAGTCGAACAAGTTAGATGAAATCCCGAAATGGAGAGTTAAGATTTATAATAGTGTATTATAAATCAGTTGGGTAATTTCAGTCAGATTTACCAAAGTTGGAGGGTTATTAATTAATTAGGATATTATATATTTATTGGATAAATAAATATATAATAGTTAATTAATAAGGTTTATATATATATTAAATAAATATATATAAATCATAATTATCATAGGCAAATTCTTTTCCAGTTTATAAAAGGAATGAATTTGAGATAATTATAATATGGAAGCTGAATCTCATTCAAACTGTTGTATTTTTCCCATATAAATAAAAGCCTATGGGTTAAGAAACATTAAGCCCTTTTTCAGTTGAAAAATTAGTTTTCTGTCTCCTCCTCCTCTCTCCCAAAACCGGCGCACACAAACCCCCCCCCCCGGGTCGTTTTTGTTGTTCGGGTTTCATAAGTTCTGCTAGAGGAACGTTCGTTGGTTGATTACGGGTGGACTAAGTTTCAAGCAATCCAGGTAAATTAATCTAACCTAATCCTTTAGGTTTAGAGCTACAAACGATTAAGATCATTAGGCTTTAATGGGTTTTTAGCTTTTATCGCTTCCGCATGATTAGATCAGAAACAGCGTGTTTCTGATCACGTGGGTTTCAACAGTTTGTTTTAAACCTACGAGATATATCGAACCAGCGAGGTTTTGATAGATCTGAGATAATCCTCGGATCAGTTTGATCCAAGGATACCCACAAAAACCCAACACCCCCACCACCCACGTCCCCTGCCACCCACCACCACCCGCTGCAACCCACGACTCCTCACCACCCACCGCCCCCACCACTCCCTGCCACCCACTCCCACCACCACTTACTGATTTTGCCGGAAAAGGTAACATGAATGTCTAAAAAATCCAATCAGGGGAACGTACATTTTTTTGCCGAGAAAGGACTATATATTTGATTTCGTCAAAAATGGGGAAGAGTAACCGGTTGTACAAGTTACCGGTTACTCTTTCCCTTTTTTGACAAAATTAAATGTATAGTCCTTTCTCGGCAAAAATAAATGTACGTTCCCCTGATTGGATTTTTTGGACATTTATGTTACCTTTTTCGGCAATTTTCCCTATATATATGTGTGTGTGTATGTTTTTGCATTAAAATTCTTGTCTGCCATCTCCAATTCTCTTCTACCCCAACCACAAATTGATTATTCCACACAAAATTCAAAGCTAAAATTTTTGTATAATCTTTTTAAATAGTAAAACAACACATCAATTCAATAATTATACGAAATAATACTTCTCGAAAACAATCATCCCACCGGAAAACTTCAGATTAATATTATATCTTTTCATCGATCAATTTATAATTAATTTTTTTAGGTTTTGGTAGGTCCATATATGAAATTTAAATTATTAGTAAGAGTATATTAAGTCTTAAAATTATTAGTATAGTAATATTAGTCAGAAGTCTATATCAAATTATTTAATAACTAAAATCAAATGTTAGTCATAAATTAAAATTAGGTCTCTCTTTTTTTTTTTTTTTTTTTATTTCTCTTTTTCCTACAATATGTTCCTTTGATTCATCACCACAAGTTATTTGCCAGCCTACCTACAACCAAAAATTTAAAGCAATGCATTAAATAAAACAACCAAGAGAAAATTCATTTCTAGAAAGTCAAAGTCTTGAATATGAACTAGGAGTGTTTTCCCATTTCATATGTTTGATCCTTAACTTATGTTTAAAGTTAATTACTTTATAGTATATATGTTTTTTAAAATCCTATTATCAATTTTAATTGTTTTTTTTTAATTTGAACTAGAAATTATGCAACATTATTAATTTCACGTTAACGGAAATTGGGATTTGTAAACTTGTGACCTAATAAGTATTGTTTATGCCAAAAATAGCACTAGTTACGTCGTAAGATGTTTGTGAGACAAAACTGTCGAGAGAAATAAACACCATTCGACAAAACGTGCAATAACAAATAGAAAAAGAGACAAGACAATTTATCGTGCGATTGTCGATCGTGCAATACCTGCGATAGAAAGAGTTGCTATGGGATGGCCTTTGGTTTGACCAACGGCGCTCCGACGCTCAAGTCAGTATAATTTGTAGAATAAAATCTTTATTAAAAAAGGGTTTAGAAATAGTACATTTTAAGATGTGTTACGTTCCACCTACGTGGGATTTCTTAGTCATCCTTGGTTTTGAATTTTTAAGCATCTTTGCTTACCTTGGGGAACGTCGAATCCCGTAATTCTTTTAGAGCGTCAATATCATGACTTAAGATAGCTGGATTGTGAGGAACTTATCTGGTTGAGGTTTTATGTTTATCCGCAGGACACATGATTATGCATGATTCTGTACGAGTAGGTATTTAGCTTCATCTTGCCCTCCTGTGGTGATCTTAGAATAATACCTCGGTGCATCTAGGTGCATTATCTTGGATCACCACATTATTGACTTCAGTTCGCAACGTGATTTCGGATTCAGGGACAGGATTTCTTAGGAATGAATAAATTTCTTCCAAGAGTATGACATCATGCGATCTTATGGCGTCTTGGCTTTGGGAATGTTAAACATCTTGGGGCTTCGCCTTTATCGTAACTTCGTAACATTCTCGTGCCATTTTCCTTTCACTTTTGATTTCTTGAACACTCCATGGAGAAGGAAACTTTAGCTTTTGATGATATGTAGAAGGCATCGCCTTCATATCATGGATTCATGGCCTTTCGAGGATCGCGTTATAAGTTGACCGACAATCCACCATATTGAACTTCGTTTGCTTATTTATTCCTTTAGCGAAGACTGGTAAAGTGATTTCACCCAAAGTACTTGTTGTGTCTCCATTGAATCCTATCAATGTGGTCGTTTGTCGTACGATATCTGCTCTGTCGATGCCCATGATCTTAAGAGTTCCTAAAAAAATAACATTAGCAGATATGCCTCCATCAACAAGTATCCTTTTGGTCAAACAATTTCCAATCGTGAGTTGAATGACCAAGCCGTCGTGATACTTCTGGTAAGGTTCGTCGAGGTCGTCCTGATCAAAGGTAATCTTCGTCGTATCTAATTATTTCTCTTGTGAGGATTGGGCATCGTCTGGAATTGGATGGCCATTGGGTCCTTCTTATGCGTGTCTCTTTGCTGCAGAATAGGTGGGACCGCAAACTTCTGATCCTCCCGTAATACAATTTACGACTTTTGTGTGCACGAGCGATGGTGGTCGATCGTTTAATGTTGGTTCGTCTGGAAGAACATTCTTAAGATGTCATTTGGATTTATGATATGCGATCTCCTTGCGCAGGCTTATGCAATCTTCAGTTGTTTGGCCATGGTCGTTGTGGAAGTCGCACCATTTGGTTTGGTCTTTCACCTTTCCGAGTTGTTCAGATTTTTTGGGCCATCGTATGTTGGCTTCGACGTTGCATAATGAATCTACCAACTCCTGGGAGTACCTGCAAAATTGTAAGTAGATAATTCTGGATATTGTACGATTTTATTCTTACCAGACTTGGATGTTTGTCGAGCGGTATCAACTTTGTTAACCTTTTTTGGTTTGAAATCGTGCTTCTGAGCACTTAGGAATTTCTTATCGTTGGAATGTTTCTTTCAAAACATGGCGTCGTCTTCGATGCGCATATAGGCTAACGCTCGTGCTCGTACGCCATCAAAGTTTTATGGGGTACTTCGTAAGATCAATGTATAACCCAGAAGTGTCGTCCAAACCTTGCTTGTAGGCTTCGATTGCTGTTTTTACATCACAGTTCCTTACGTTGATCATCTCTGCGTTGAACCTGTTGAAATAGTCATAGATAGATTCGCCTGTTTTCTGCACGACGTAATATAGATCGCTCGTTTGTTTTTCCATCTTATGAATGCTAGCAAACTGTCGTGTGAATTGGTTCACCAATTCTGCGAAGGAACCTATTGATTTAGGCTCCAAATTGATTAACCATTATAAGGCAGCTCTTATAAGGGTTGATCCGAAGCTTTTACTCATACAAACTTCTTGAAATTGAGCGGGAATAGAAGCCGTCCATATGAGCTGTTTATATTGGTCGATATGTTCCACAGGATCAGTGATTCCAGAATACTTGGTCGTGAATGCCGGGATGTTGTATTTCTTTGGAATGTCAACAAGAGTTATCTCATTGATGTAGGGCGACGCCTGATATCATGTCCGAGGTTCTACATCCACTGGCACTGCTGCTCCAGGTAGCTTTGCAAGTAAAGCCAACATTTTTTCATTATGCTCTTCGAGCATTCTTAATCGTACGTTCATAGGAACGTTCGATTGTGTTGTATTAGCTTCTTGATATGCAGAGTTAGTTGTCTCTCTTTTGCTGGGAAAAACTGGGTTTGCATGGTTGGCATAGTCGTCGTAGGTATATGCTGAGGTGGAGGTCCTAGAACAAATTGGTTCGGCCTTGGACCAATATGGTTTTGGGCGTACGTAAACATTGGGGGTATAGGTGGTGGACCTGATGGGAGTGGAGGAAATATTGGTCGCATGTTGTTTTGCTAGGAAAAATCGTTAGGTTATAGATGAAAGTTATTTTGTGGGTGTACAAGTGTATTGAATTGGTTTTGAGGAACCAGGTTTGGTGGTCTCATATGGTTAAACGGGGTTGTGTTGAATGGAGGAATCGGATATGTCACTTGAGGATTCAAGGCTCTTAATCTTGCGATTTCACCATTTGCTTGTGCCGTTAGATTGGTCAAGTTTTGGATTTGTTGATGAGCAGATTGCAATGGTTGCTGTAATCCAGCTAAGGTTTGAGGATCCATTTTCCCTGCAAAATAATCTCAGAAAAACTTGGACGAAACGGTTAGTACCTGGCGCTCATTCTGTCAAACAAAATTTTTCTCAAAACGGGGCCCCACGGTGGGCGCTAAATTGTTTATGCCAAAAATAGCACTAGTTACGTCGTAAGATGTTTGTAACCGTCGAGAGAAATAAACATTATTTGACAAAACGTGCGATAACAAATAGAAAAGGAGACAAAGCAATTGATGACGAGGAAAAACCTTAAGAACGAGGAAAAAACATGCAGTCGACCAAAAGATAGTCGACGTTGCACTATGTATCACCAATTTTGGGTGATGTCCGAAGATTACAGTTGTGTGTCGTACGATACAGCGAAATACAAGGAGCACTCGAATATAAATTACAAGTGATTGAAAGTAAAATGCTAAAGAGAATTCTTTGTAGCCAAGAGTATATTCAGTAAGCTTCAAGTAATGAGGGAGTTTCCTTGTCTTCGTTGAAGGAGAGTCCTCTTTATAGTGTTCTACGTAACGGTTGTTTTAATAAGTCTCATAACGCTTGTGACGGTCGTATCTTCTTTAATAGGCTTAAATCTTCGTCGGCGATTATGCTTATTCTTTAGTAACTTGCCTTTAACCTGTAATCAATACATTAAAATAACTGAAAGGTTACCGTTAGCTTAATAATGTAGAATATCGTATGTTATCACGATAAATCGTGCGACAGGAGTACGAGGTCGTTCGATCACACGTAGAGTTCGTTCGAAGGTATGTATGACTTATCTCAGGACCTTATATTAATACAGGATTACAATCCTATAGGTTATCTTACGATTTCTAATCGTCGTCGTACGTGTAGATTTTTCTCTATACAAGTATATATGAGGGTTTTCACAACTAGTCGGCCAGTCTTACATTAATAGAAATAAGATATATCTTAGATTTTTTATAAACTCTAAGTTGTTGGCTATCAATGACGTTTTACTATTCTTTTGTGTAGTATACTTTAAAAAAAAGGTTTTTGTTAAATTGGAGATCATGTATAATTGTATATATTTTGCTCATGCACTTGGGTACTTATTAATGAGTGTTGGAGAGTTGAATTAAGTGATCTAATTTGAATTTCAGTATTTATTTAACCCTAATGTAATTTTTCAAGATTTGATCTTGCAATTTGCAAATAATCATAATTGGAAAGTAATTTTATTCTATTATATATAACAATGAATGGGAAAAATAAAATGAGACGACAAACAAGAAAGTAGAAACATCCATATCAAAAGAAAAGGTTTGAGCATTTAGGAAGGCATGAACATTTTGGCCCTATATAATACAAGACGAGTAAACTAACAACATTTTTAATGGAATTTTTTAAAGTAAAAAATTTGTGGATTTTATCATTTAATTGCTTTTATAGACTTTTAGAACTCCATCTTTAATATCAAGAAAAAAAAATACTAGACTCTTTAAAGAATTTTGCTTTTGTAAAACTCCATCTTATAAAACTCCACCTTTATATTATTTAAGAAAAAGGTTATCTTTTTATAACCCCATCAAGATTTTTGAAATTAATTTGGTGAATATTTTAATATATAATTAATACTAGACTCTTTAAAATAAAGAAGTTATGTTAAAGGTTTTGATTTAATTCTCTATATTTTGGAAATATTTTTTTGAGGATTCATGTGGAGATGATGATCTAACATGTACATGTATATTATGACAAACTCATTTAGTAAGTTTTGTAATCCCATCATACATAATCAATATGTCTTATTTTGACCATAGAGTGTAGAGAATATATATATATATATATATATATCTATATAGGGGTGGGTTCAAATGTGAACCACTTTTTGGTTGTGAACGTGAGGACAACCGAGAGCGCGACACGTGGCGGATGACTAAGCGTCACGTCAAGTCCACGGCGGATGACTATGCGCGATTCATGGGAGGGCATTGAATTAAAGAGGGGGACCACACTCAAAGCCGTCATGTGTCACGCTCTCGGTTGTCCTCACGTTCACAACCAAAAAGTGGTTCACATTTGAACTTTCCTCTATATATATATCATAAAATCAATTTGAGACCTAAAATGACCATTATAGGAACGAGATCTGAGACCAAAAAGATGTTTGTTTAGTGAGATGGATAAAGACAAAGAAGATGGAAGAAAACTATCTTTTCTTGGTTGGACTAAGGATGAGTGGCATTTACATGTCTTCTTCAATTATATAAACATTTCCCTTTCCTTATATTTATATTTATATAGAATGTTTTAGTAAACGTAATGTTTTACTCTTTCAAGAACTTCTTTAACGTTTTTTCCTAAACATACTTAAAAAAAAGTATGATTTGTTTAGATAGATCTTAAATATTTAAATTTCTATCATATACTTTTTACAAGCTTAGTGAGATATATTGTATAGTGTTTGATTTGTTTTGGTTAGAAACATAAAAAGACTCTTTTGCCTTTATTATATGGATTATACTTTTAGGAGTAAATTGCATGTGTTTTCACTATGTTGTTGTATAATAGAATGTATTTTGAAAATTAACGTTTTGGCTTTACTAGTTTATTATCTAATTGATCGGTAGTCTGCCAACATAACACATTTTTTGTCGGTCGTTCACTTGGGTACTGATATAGTTTTAGCCTTTAGGGTGTGTCTGGATGTATCGGATAGTACATGACATGAACGTACAAAATCTTATTATTACACTAAGGAATGAAAAATGTCAATTAAAGCAAAACTCTATCTTAATGGACTGGCCTATGTGCGAGTTAGAGTATGTATATGTAATCCTAAAAGAAAAAAATCTGAATATTTATAAAAAGATAAATTTTAAGTTTTATTATTGTTATAATAGTACATACATGATCAAATCGAAGTCTTGGATACATCAATTCGAAATTTGAGTGCTTATCGTTTGGTAGTCGTGAAGTTTTACTAACCAACCAACTATTGTTTAACATGTTACCATTTTATTACAAGTTATTCGCTAGGCTTAGAAACTGATCGTAACTATCATATGAATGTAGAATCCAACCTCATAAAACATGTTAAATATTGAAGACAATTCAAGATGTTTGTGACACCACAAAACGCAAGCTAGCTCGATAAGTTCTAAGTAAACTTAAAATAACTACGAAATTATAAGTAGCTTGTAACTTAAGATTTATAATGAGCTTACAAATCTAGTTATCTACTTAAGTAGGATGAGTTTGGTAGAAATTTGCTTTGTCTTGCAACCTTGTATCACATCGAAACTCACTCAATAAAGCCAAAACTATGGGCATTTCAAATGATAGCTAGAAGGACATGTGTTTAGAGTATGTGTAGGAAATCAAAATTTTGATGAGAAGGGTAGGTAGATTATAAAAGATAACATATGTCAATTTATGTGAGCATCGCTAACAAACTAATCCCTAGAAAAATCTAATGATAAGTCTTGTAAATAAAATAAAAAACTATATAAGATCCAATAAGTAATCGTAATTGCATGTTGAAGGTTGAGAGATATGAGGTTGATTTCGATTAAGACTTAAGAGTCTTGTATGTATATCTCGCTCCTAGACACAAAAATAGACAATTTCGTGGAGGTTTGCGGGTATCGTTTAACTTGAATTAATTTGTTGTATTCTCTGTAAAGACGTAGCAGTAGCACAATATTGTCCAATTTACCCCTACATTTAACAAATGATTAGGGCACAATATTGTTTATAGCAAGAAACAAGTTCCACCCAAAAGGCCTTATGCTAAGAGAGGTATCCACACCCTTATAAGGCATGCTTCGTTCACCTCTCCAACCGATCGATGTGGGATGGATGTTAAAACATACCATGATGATGATTAACTATTCATAATACATTTCTTACAAAAAAGTCTCCACTTCATTTCTAGACGTCCTTGTCAGGCCTACCCAACATTTTGTTTGTCCATACTGATGTGGTATTCACTTAAAATAGTACAAACACCGCCCCTCTTAGGGACTCATCATTTTGATGAGGTTTTCCCACTATCATGATGATATAAGAGTTGATCTTAATACCATTTATAATGTCTCAAAGCCTAAAATGATAACTCGATAATTTCTAAATCTAACTTAAAATAGCAACGAAAGTAACTACTATTCTATCACTTTAAGGTAAACCGAATGATTGGAACTAATTACTGAAACTTGCTAAAACATTGTAAAAGAGAGTTAGAAAAGCAAATTAATCTCTATATATCTTCTGAATAGAACTAAAATAAATATTTGATTTAGACTTTGAAAAGCAAAAATAGTTATGGGCATGCCTTAAGTTCATGAATGTGGCAATGGATCTACAAAGTCTTGGAAGTGTTTTTAATGTTAACATGTGTTCTTTTACGATGAAAGCTTCGTTCATTTAAATCTAGCCATCTTTAGAGTGTCCCTATATTCTTTTGTGGATAAGCAAGGACTTTTCTAATCACCATGTCTTCTAGACTTTGGTTTTATTGTTATCTTTTTTTTTTTTTTTGTTGCCATTATGGTTATGTAAATGAAATTTATATAATCATGGTTTATGTAATTCATATAATTAAATTACTTAACATAAGCTTTAATTGGAGCAAATTGACTTAATAATATGAGACCTCTATGAATTTATTAGATATGTAAACTTCATTTTAAGCCAATAAATTGAGATAATTAATATTTGTTAAATAAAGATTAATTAGGGGTAGGGATTTGACATTAAAACATTTTTAGGAAAGTCAAATTCCATGCGCGCGCACACATGCACACACGTAAGCGCACATACGCACATACAAAATTGAATGTACACACAAGCAGAGGCATAGCCAGAGGATAGGGGTTCCAACTTCTATTGTTCAATATCGAAAATAATAGTGATAATATCGAATCCGAACAAAAAAAGCATACATCTTAAACTACGCATAAATCTTCTTATGGCCATAAGCATCGTCAATCCTTTTCTCATTTACTAGTATAATAAAAATAATAACATAGTTAGAACTTAAACATATATATACGCCAAACAAACAAACATAAAATGAAATTCTTTTAACAATTATAAGCACATCTTTTTGACAATTATACAACCAAATAAAATTAATAACTCCATCATTCTGACATCAAACGAATTAGAATTTTATATATATTATTCAAAAGTCAAAATAAATTATTATATTTCTATACTAGATATAAAGCCTTGAACTAGACTAATTAAGTACTAACTAAAAGAGTTGGTTACTAAATGCTTGCCAAGAATAGCTTACCGGTATCATGTATCTTATTGATTGAGCATGTCAAGGACCAAAAAGTTTGCCTAATAACTGACAACACAACAACCGAGAGTCTTAAACTGTAAGTTTTGGAAGCCACTCGTATCCAGTAAGCGCTTGGTAAGCTTCAAATACTTACCAACAATCCATTTTCATATTCAAAGATGTTAGACGATAAGATAAAAGAAGGTGAATCTCTTGTCCGTAATGCTTACCAGTAAAGTTTGGTAAATGGATCCTAAGGCACAAATAATTAAATTGTTTTGGATTATTATAGTTTAAACCCAATTCTTATAGCCGGTTGACCAAAATGAGGATCCCAAATTGCATGAGCAATATGTCTTAGTTAAAAGTACCAGAAATTCCTAGAAGTATACAATCAGAATAGCCTCCTTGACCAATTGGATAGATCTAGAAAACAGCAGTCGAACTGCAACATGAGTTGAATATACTCAAATCGGATTTGATCTGGAATCCTCAATTTGGTTGCGGATGATACGAGATGGGATATCGTTCATCCCCTACCCTAACCTTGAACCCGAGAATTTTCTTTGTCTATGTACATATGTGTGTGTGTGTATTATAAGGTTAGGTTCACCTGAGATCAACATATTTTCGTAAGATTCGTCAGACCAGAATTTTATAGTAGAAACTTCCTAGCAATATATAAGGAAGGTGAAAATTCAGAACCTTCATAGCATTATACGTCATCTAAACTTAAAATTGGCACTTATATACATAACATTTATAAACATTACGTAACAAATTAAATTATGTAGACGGAGAAAATTCACAATCTCTCAATAGGGATCCACATCCATGATGGGGATGGGGTTGGGACGGAAAAAATTCTCGGCGGGGATGGGGATAGAATTGGCCATTGGGATCCCCGCTACCCCTGTCCTTGTTGTCATCTCTAGTTCACAATGATTTTTATAAGTGTTAGATTTAAGTTTAATTTTGTTGGTTTAGATGGTGCTCACAATGTGTTTACAAGCTAAACATATCTCTTAAATACAAAGTACCTTCAAAGTGTGTTCATAAACTATAATAGTAATTTTTAGTATTCAAAGTTTGTTTAACATGTATGCACATTCAATTACGTATGTTCATTTATGTTACGGGAGATGGGAGAGGGTTTTTAAAATCCTCAATTTTCACATATTATTTAATTAAAGTTGACTTTCCAAGTATATTAGATTTTCATCTTTAACCAATTTTTATGATGTAAATTAGATCTCATGTATTAAACAATTTCTACAAAGGGACTCTTTAAAGTATGTATTATATTTACAATAAAAACTTTAAATTATCCTCTTTTCGAAAATTTGAGTCGAAATTATCGACAAATTAAATTAGAAAACCCCAAGGTTTCTTCCGTGCTTGAGTTCAAAATTTGTTTGGTCGTGTTTTGAACCTTCTGCACATTTTTTTTTGTTTTTCGTTTTGAATTTAGATAAAATACGACTTCAATATTTTAATTAGAATGAAAGGAATTACTAATAAGTATCATTAATTATGATGTATCATATATACATAAACATTCTTTTTGTTATATGTATAGATGTTAACCGTTAATTGAACTAAAGGTCAACTCAGTTGACGAGAAACCAAATTTTCTTGACAATTGATCAAATAATTAAAAAAAAATCCAATTAGTTTTTGAAAAACTATTTAAAGTACTTTTTCAATAAACTTTTTGAATTTTTTTGTTATACCTCTTATGCTTTTTCAATTAAATTTTTTGATATTTCTTTTTAGATTTTTGTACATTATCATTAGGTTTTACTTCATCGTTAAGTGTTCATATCCATATTTTAATCTGTATCAAAATAAGTGTCTATTTAAAAAAGAAATCAATTATTTTCCAATTCTATTATTAATTATAAAGTAGAAAATTCAACATTCCCTCATAATTGACGATAGAATTGGAAATCATCAAATTAATTTAAAAATATAATAATTACAAAGTCCTCAAATCTTGTGATTTCTTCATGGTAGACGCTTATTCTAGGAGGAAGGGAGGGGAATACCAAACCTTACTAATAAGAACTAGCTTTTTAGTTAAACTACTAAACCATTTGCTACAAATAGGTTAACACAAGTTGACATTTAAGTAGTTAAGTTATGATTTATGGACCGATGTTAAAGCATTTTCAATTAGAGGCTACGCCAAAAATGTAGTGATTTTTAAAAGTTATCATGGGGGATAGTTTTTATAAATCGTCATGAGATCATGTACGAAGTGCTATTTTTGGTGAGAAATGCGGGAAGTGCTTGTAAACCGTCGATCACTTTTACCCTCCCATGAATTACAACTTAAAAGAAAATTGATCCGGTGCATGATCCTAATGTTCATCTATTTTTCATTCAACGGCTGATAACCATTTCTCACCAAATTTAGCATTTTTAACCGAAATCCAATCCTTATAAATCACTTACATTTTAGAACTTTTATATATAAAATCTTGATTTTTTAGGTTGAATATCGCATGAAATGACATTTCATTTATGTTCCATATGCATTTTCTATTTTGATGTTTATATTATTGAGGGTAAAATAGTACATGATATATATAAAACGATGTTCTAGCTATTTAATAACTATTGTTATAAATGTATTATGATAGTTGTAAATCTATAGAGTTTATTAATTAGACATGAAAATTTGAAAATGTTGTAAATTAATAAAGCCTGTGAATAGGAGTCGATGGTGTTATTACGTTTTTAGCCCTCATTGATTCCTATCCATGGACTTGGTCTAGAAAGAAGATGAAGACCATAATTAGTTGACCAGCCACAACCAACAAGGGCGGCCCACGTGGCATGGCATCCCCAACCGGAAACAGTAATACTACGCGGATTACATTACACACACACACGAGAACCTAACTACTTCCAACCGTGTGATCATCATATTCAATACAAAATATAATATATATATATATATATACATAGAGGGAGGTTCATACAAGAACAACCTCATTTGTAGAAACAAAAAAATGTATTTTGAGCCACATGTTATGTGAGATCCATCATTAAAAAAATCATATATGATTTAGTGGTGGGACCCACCTGAATCATATATGATTTTTTATTATGTGGGACCCACATCACATGTGATCCAGAATTGTTCCTTTGTTCTTGTTTGAACCTTTCTCTCTCTCTCTCTCTCTCTCTCTCTCTATATATATATATATATATATATATATATTTTGTACGTGTGTGGATTCGGATTCTGGGCTGCCTGTGGAAATCCGATACTGTCACGGAGGCGTACGTGCGTGTGTGTGTGTGTTCGCAGTAGTCGTTCATTGGTTCGATAATGCTATGCCTTCCAAAAAAAAAGTTAATGAGAAAATCACGAGAAGTGATTATCAACCTGTTGGATATGCACATTAGGATAAGATGCATTGAGATAAGATATGCCGAGATGTTTCCAGATTAATTCTCTTCTAAAGCGCAATACATTGAGGGTATGAGATTAAAAGAGATCAAGTGTTCATATCTACTTCTCATATGATTGTTCGCATACATATAAATAGGGGTACGTTATAAATAGGGGTACGTTGTAACCCAGAAAAATGTTACAACCCGTGCAACCCTCAACTAAATCATTTATTTATCTTATTTATGATGATTGATTACTTGATTCATCAATGATTATTGATTCATACAATAATCGTACATGCAATGTATATAGTATTTTCATAAAATGCATATACTAACATAAGATGTATATTGTTTGATGAAAATATCACTTTCATGTGATACATCGCATAAACCATTATATGCATCAACATTGCTACAAAAATTCAATGAAATCAAGTTATTTATGGTTATACGGGGTCTCATGAGAACATATGTATGTGTGTGTTATGGGGGCATACTTTTGATATCCTTTAGATTTGTGGGATCCAATGTAATGCACATATCATATTAAATCAAGAGTTAAATTTATAAAATCTGTAAACTAGGTAATTTTGGATTAAATTTTTTTAAATAAAGGGTATAATGGCATTTTGCAAATTTTCACCCTCATCTCATCTCTTCTCTATCTTTTCTTTTCTTCTCTTCCCATAAATAGCACATCGACTAAGTAAACTAAAAACTTATTTTAGTTGTAGGCACACTTGTCAACATCTTATAAACACCATCATGAACATCAATTAATGAGCACATATATAGTGAACAAGGAGATGTAACTGAAAACATGAACAACGTAAACATATAGTGAACATCATTAATTTTAAACACAAAAACACTAAGAACATGATGTATTTGTTCAAGAAAAGAAATAATTATGATATAAAACCCATGTGAATAGAAAAAACTATATAAATCCAACACCTTTACTATACATCTTCTATATATATATATAACTAAACTGTGGACATCAATTTGAATAGTTTGTTGCTTCAATTTCTTCATGGATGCCATTTGGAGGTTAGGACATGAGAGATGCAAATAATAACATGATTTGTTGAGTTGTAAACCTAATTAATATTGTTTTACCTTTTATTTAACAATTAATGTGTAAATTTGATTATTGTTGGTATTCTAAGATCTCACAAAATTTAGAGTTTTTATTAAGCCCATGCATATATTATTACCAGTAACTCTTGTTAGTAGATTAATTATTTTGTAGCAGGTCATAATTATCCAAATCATGCTTGACATGAGTAGTTATGCCCGTTAATATGGTTTCACTTTTTGAATTAAATGCATGATAAGGTTTTAGGAACAACGTTTTATCGAAAACATATATCAATAAATAATAAAAAGATAAAGATCTTGACCACGATGACGTAAAATCGGGTATCACCTGCCAACAACACTCGCTCATCAACTCGCATGCCATTTTTGCCAACGTTTGAACACCATCATTGACACCGCAATCATAAATTTGAAAGCAAAGAGGGGATATATTTAAAATCAACCGAGCCCTAATAAGGCTAATTTTTTTATAGATATCTCTTAAACAATATTCGAATGGTGCATATGGAAAGATATTCGCAAAACAAAAAACTTAGAAGTATTTACACCATTTTATAAGGTATTTTATGTAGAGGTGAAAGATTCTGTGAAAAGAAAAGTTAAGGTGAAAAAGATAAGATGGAATTTACACTATTGATCACTTTTATTCTTAAACTCATCCCATGAATTACACTTGATAGGGAACTAATCTAATGCATCTTAGTGAATCTCATCTTGGTGTATCTATCCTAATGTGCATCCAAAGATGGATATCCTTTCTTACCCTTCTTACAATAACCCTACTTCTCACTGAAACCTACCCTTTAGGTTAAACTTTTAAATTTCTAGAATACAACATCCATGAAACATTTGATCACAATACGTTAATTACAATGCGAGTACTTTGTCTCACATGTAGGTAGAGTAATAAAAGACCGAGCAAACCTAGAGTCAAACCTATAATTTTTTTCAATTGCTTGTACCATTTGACTATAAGAAATAAATATAGGGATATTTTTTTCAGAGTCAAGTTCATTTAGAAACCAATAAAAGAGTAAAAACCGTAGAAACTCATGGTTTCATAGCTTAAATCAACGAAAACTTTTCGTAGAGTTGTTTAATATGATGCAAATGTTTCATATAATTCATTTTTTGATGTTCTTTTTTGTAAAAATAACAAGGTTTCATAGGATTAAAGAAAATACATAAAATAGTTTCATAAGCATAGAAAAATGTATGAAACCTTTTCATTTTTATATAAAAAACACCAAAATATGAAACAATTTCATCAAAAAATAAATTATATGAAATATTTGCATTATAATAAACAACTTTACGAAGAGTTTTCGTTGATTTAAACCAAAAAACCATCGGTTTCTACGGTTTTTACTCTTTTTTTTGTTTCTAAATGAACTTCCCTCTTTTTTTTCAAAAATTTATCATTGGTTTGTTTAGTTCATTGTCTGTCATATGCAAGGTGTTGTGTTCGAGTCTTTTATTAAAAATAAAAAATATAACAAACTTGAAATTAAAAGCTAACAGCTAAGAAAATGACATTCACGAGATTTGAACTCAATTTGAAATGGAAGAAAAGCCTTGCAAACCAACTATACCAAGGAAAACTTATGTCTTTAAAGCAGTTTCAAAATATATATTGTAGCATAAAACAAATTGATACAATGACACAAAATAAATTTACAATACAACGAAGGAATGAAGTGGTAACTCATGCCATCAGAACCGCCTGTGCCCGTCCCCGAGTGAACCCCTTCCTAATGGGTATAGTATCTCCAATGGGTTCTCTACATCAGCTCTTTAACTGATTAATGTAGCTCTTTAACTGATTAATGTAGGGAGTAAAGATCGAAGATGCTTCATAGTTAAAACTTTTGACTTTTTTAAGATATGCATGGTTTCCGAAAACTCCATCTCCCTGTTGATGACTTTCAAAATAATAGAAAAATAAAACAAACATTTTCAATCATATATGATGTATTTGTATGATTAGAGATAATCGTAATTCATATTTTTTTTCAAAGTGAATTGATTTATAAGAAGATATTACATCAATCTTTCCATTTCTTGTTTATAATAAATTAAACTATAAATTTTGTTGTATCTCACACATACAAAACTAGTCTCATAAAATATAAATTCAAAAAAACCAAAGGAATGTTTGGAATTACTTATTTAAAGTGTTTATTAACTTATTTTGGTGGGCCATCAATAATAAAAGAGTTTTAAGTGTTAGGACGAAAAAAAAAAGAGAGAAGTAATAACCTTTTGACACCAGTAATAAAAAGTTTTTGATAAGTTACTCGTTTTAAACTTATTTGAAACAACTTTATCACATTTTTAATCATTTTACATGTATAAGCAATTCCAAACACCCTTTAATTAAAAAACAATTTATCAACTATAATGTTTTTGCCACAACCATAAGCTAATCCAAACATTTTTTTTTATAAAACTCTGGTTTAAGACCACATAAGTTGATTAACACTTAAAAAAAAACATAAGTTTTTTTAACTTAGAAATTCCAAACACCCATTAAAACGTATCCAAGCAGATTTACCAAACACTTATCTTCAAAAGCCACAACCCTTATACATTATCAAATTACATTCTTGATCAAAGTTATTTGCTTGTAAACATTTTTTCCATATAAGTATTTATCTTGCAAAAATCTTTTCTTTTTTCGCAGTAAAATATTGTCTATTACTAAATAAAATAACATCCTGTGAATACTTTATGAGGTAAATATTGCTAAACAACCCATCACTTTGACCCAAAAAAAAAAAAAAATGATACAGAAAACAATGTATACTATTGATTGGATAAGGTAGAAACCATAAAATAAAGCTAAAAATGACAAAATAATAATCTTAAAATAAAAGTGGTATTTAGCATTAAAAAGTTCGTTGGGGTAGTTGCACCCCCACCCCCACTTCTTTCCCTTTAAATTCCCAATTTCCCACCCTATCTTGCTTCATATCACATTTCACTTCTTTCAAATTCCCTCTCTAAAAATCCAAACAATTTTCAAACCCAACTCTTCAATTTCACCCAATTCAATCCTCCGGTTTCCGATGGCGGCCGATCCCAACCAGCCTCCGGCGGCACCACCCAAGACCACAGCCAAAATCCCCCTCCCGAATTTCCTCCTGTCCGTAAAACTCAAATACGTAAAATTGGGATACCACTACTTGATCTCACACGCTATGTACCTCTTGCTAACCCCGATCCTTGCCATGGTCGCGGCCCACTTATCGACACTCACGGCCCACGATGTAGCCCGTTTGTGGGACCAACTCCGGTTCAATTTGGTGACCGTGGTCCTATGCTCGGCCTTAATGGTTTTCTTAGCCACGCTCTACTTCATGAGCCGGCCGAAGAAGGTGTACCTTGTCGATTTCGCGTGTTACAAACCGGAAGACACCCGGATGGTGACTCGTGAGATTTTCATGGACCGGTCGACTCGTGCGGGCACGTTCACCGAGGAGAATTTGGCGTTCCAGAAGAAGATTTTGGAACGTTCCGGATTAGGTCAGAAGACGTATTTTCCGGAGGCGGTGCTTAGTGTCCCACCAAATCCGTGCATGGCGGAGGCGAGAAAAGAGGCGGAGATGGTGATGTATGGCGCCATTGACGAGTTGTTGGCGAAGACCGGAGTTCAAGCGAAGGAAATCGGGATATTGATTGTGAATTGCAGCTTGTTTTGCCCAACTCCATCTTTGACTTCCATGGTTGTGAATCATTACAAGCTTAGAGGAAATATTATGAGCTATAATCTTGGTGGGATGGGTTGCAGTGCTGGATTGATCGCCATTGATATGGCAAAGCAGCTTTTGCAGGTAATTTTTTTTATTAATCGATATGAAATGATGTTTTAAGATATGTATTTTTTAATTATTTTTTTATAATTGTGTGTTTTAAAATGTATATTTTGGGTCTTGGTCAGAAAAAATTGAGGGAAGCAATTAAGAGGGATATTTTTTTAGATATTATTTTTGATAAAAAAGTTGTATATTTTTAGGATGTGTTTATTTATATTTTGAAAGATGAAAGTGACGTGATTTTTTATTTTTTGGAAAATAGGTGAACCCGAATTCATATGCGTTGGTGGTTAGCATGGAGAACATAACGTTAAATTGGTATTTTGGAAATAACCGGTCGATGCTTGTGTCGAACTGTTTATTTCGGATGGGAGGAGCGGCTGTTCTGTTGTCGAATCGGTCTTCTGATCGTCGACGTTCGAAGTATCAGTTGATTCACACTGTTCGCACACATAAGGGTGCGGATGACAGATGTTACAGCTGTGTCTTCCAAGAAGAGGATGAGAATAAGAAAATAGGTGTGGCGCTTTCGAAAGATTTGATGGCGGTTGCTGGGGAGGCCCTGAAAACAAATATTACGACACTTGGACCATTAGTACTTCCCATGTCCGAACAACTCTTGTTTTTTGCGACACTGGTTGCAAGGAAAGTGTTCCAAATGAAAATCAAACCCTACATCCCGGATTTCAAGCTTGCCTTCGAGCACTTTTGCATTCATGCAGGAGGAAGAGCAGTTCTGGACGAGTTAGAAAAGAATCTTGATTTATCAGATTGGCACATGGAGCCCTCTAGAATGACCCTTAATAGGTTCGGAAACACTTCAAGCAGCTCTTTGTGGTACGAATTAGCCTATTCTGAAGCCAAGGGAAGGATAAGGAAGGGTGATCGCTCATGGCAAATTGCTTTCGGCTCGGGTTTCAAGTGTAACAGTGCTGTGTGGAAGGCGTTAAAGACGATTGATCCTGCTAAGGAGAAAAATCCTTGGACAGATGAGATTGATGATTTCCCAGTTCATGTTCCTAAGATTGAAAAGATCGGTTCTTAAACTTGTTCAGTTCTTTTTCGATTCTTTGGAAAATTTATAGATTTGATGTGATAAATACAGATTGTTGTAATGTCGTTGTAGAGATCAAAGAGGCAATTGCCCTTTGACTTTTCGTTATGATGTATTGGGTTTTATACAGTAAATTTAAACTTGAATTTTGTTCAAACACTACAAAATTAGGGCTGCCATGAATAAAGACAAATAAATAACCATTAATGATGATGTCCCAACTTGACTCGTGTTTAAGAATTATTACAACTCATGCACCGATGAATTGTGGTAGGTTGATTGAGATGGTACAACTCAAGTTTTATATCATATTTGTTGCCGTTGACTACTATCTAAAGTCTCGATCAATATATATCATATTTGTGTCTCGTAACTACAAGTTTTATATGATACAACTATTTTATACCGCATATATAGATAGATATAGATATAGATTGTTTAAAGTAAAATACATTGTTGGTCCTTGTGGTTTTTCAATTTCAACGGTTTTTATCCCTACAATCTAGAAACTATAGCATCGTTATCATGATTTGCAAAAAGCTTGGATCTGGTTTCTTCCATTGACAATTGTTTTAAAAACGGTTAAGCAAGAAATATTTTATCCCCCCCCCCCACTCTAAAAAATAGAAAAACCCTTCAACGACCTTGGACTATCAAACCTCTTTATTCTTGGTTCAGAGATATAAAGGTGGCCTGAGATGAAATGGCCGTCAAGAGGTCGAGATTGGTATTCTTTGGTTTGAGAGATGGACAAATTGATTTATATTTACTATATATGTATTGAATAAATATAAATAAATATTATATATAATAGTAATTTATACATTTAACAATTGTTTTAAAAACGGTTAAGCAAGAAATATTTTACCCCCCCCCCCCCCCCTTCTAAAAAAATAGAAAAAATCCTCCGACGACCTTGGACTATCAAATCTCTTTATTCTTGGTTCAGAGATATAAAGGTGGCCTGAGATGAAATGGTCGTCAAGATGTCGAGATGGGTATTCTTTGGATGGGGAGATGGACAAATTGATTTATATTTACTATATATGTATTGAATAAATATAAATATATATTATATATAATAGTAATTTATAATTTATGCTTTTGATAGAAAATAAAAATATAAACCAAAATGCATCAAATTTAACCGACTTTTTAACGTATATTGGTGGAAGGATCGGACCTAGATGTTTTTGCAAACAACGAATGGTCAAAATGTAAGTTTCTTAATTATAGGTATGAAAATCGTTTGAAATCAAAAAATCACTTAGACCAAAATATATACTTTACTCTATTAATTATGAAAATATGTTTGCATATTGTAAAACACGATTCTTCTTTTTATTATTTAAATGATCGTTATCGTACACGAAATAATCACAAAGGATTGGTTTGACTCCTGTAACATTAAATTGACTTTTTTTGAAATAATTAAAAAGAAAATATTAGTTTCTGGAGTAGTCTTGTGTAAGGAATTTATACCAACTCAGAGAAGTAAAGAAAGGGTTGTTCAACAAAGTAATGATACATATGACACTTTCTCATTGGCCCACATGCTCATATATTTAAGGGAATTAAAATCATGTGTGGAAAATTAAAATGTCATAAAAAAAATGTAACAAAACTTTACCACATGTTAATACGTATTTAAATATGATAGTATACATTAACATGAAATGTTAACACACCGCATATTGGATAAGGATATGAGTAAGAAAGAAAATTATTCATTTATGTATTTATTCATTACTTGTTTATTTGAAATTTTAGTGAGTACGATATAAATAAGCGATTTTTCGTTATTTATTACCCATTACTTATTATAAAATTATATATGTACGTATAGAGTTCATTTCATTTGTAAAGCAAAAAAGTTCGTATAAACTATGAAACATCATCATAGCTGTAAAACCAATGAAAGGTATGCATTTATAGGAAATATGGAAATATGAAATATATAGAAAGTCATTGATCTGAAATATGAAAATACCCAAATATGGAAACATTTCATAGGATTTCATTGGTTTTCATAGTTTATATATTTTTTTTGGTTTACAAATGATTATGTCTCTATATGTATAGGGGTTAAGTTCCGGTGAGACCAGGCCTTTTTGGTGAGACCGTTGAGACCAACATATTTTACTTGAAACTTCACATCAAAACATTTGTGAAGGTAAAAAAATTGAACATTCATCGTTAAAACATACTAAAAAACACTATCGAAAAAAAAAATTCCAATAAAAGGTTAAAAACCTTCACAGCAGTTTTTTTTTGTGAAGGATCGCATTATATATATGTAACCTTCACAGAACTTGAGCTGTGAAGGTTTCGTTTTTTAGCTTGTTTTCGATTTTTTTTGCATCGAAAGTGAATTTTAGGTCTGCGTATTCGAGTTTTATGTACATTCACGGTATTTTTTTGTGAAGTTTCATACGTTAGGTATTGGTCTCACGCGGTCTCGATATTTTTTTGCATCGAAAGTGAATTTTAGGTCTGCGTATTCGAGTTTTATGTACATTCACGGTGTTTTTTTGTGAAGGATCGCATTATATATATGTAACCTTCACAGAACTTGAGCTGTGAAGGTTTCGTTTTTTAGCTTGTTTTCGATATTTTTTTGCATCGAAAGTGAATTTTAGGTCTGCGTATTCGAGTTTTATGTACATTCACGGTGTTTTTTTGTGAAGTTTCATACGTTAGGTATTGGTCTCACGCGGTCTCACGATAACAGTTTGGTCTCACCTGATCCTAAGTTATACAAAGTTAAATATTAATATACATATATACATATAGAGTCCATTTTATTTGTGAACCATAACTTTGGTGTGAACTTATGAACCAAACCCAAAAGACAACTTCATTGGTTAAATCAATGAAATATTGTTTAATATAATGAAATTGTATTATATGATTTATTTTTTCATGAAATTGTTTCATATTTCAATTTTTTTTACGTAAAAATTAAAATGTTCCATAAAAATATATGAAACAGTTTCATAAAAATGAAAAAGTGTATTAAACCTTTTGATTTTACATAAAAAACACCGAAATATGAAACAATTTCAACAAAAAATGAATCATATAATATAGTTCACCAAATTAAATTATTTCATGAACCAATTTTTTAATTTAACCAATGAAATCGTCTTTTTGGCTTCAGTTCACGCCAAAGTTATGGTTCACAAAAAAAATCTCTCTATATGTATGTGTGTGTGTGTGTATTAAGTCAATAAGGTTAGGTTTAAATGTAAACTCAATTTTGATTGTGAATGTAAGAACCATTAAAACCGCGTCACGTTATAATATTCACTCTGAATATCATGCATTATTCAAAATGGATAAAGACGCCTAAGTAAATACAACAAAAAATGTTCATTTACATTTTTATAATGTTTTTTAAAAATTATACTATAGCAATATTATAAATGTTTACGATAAGAAACTAGATATAAAGTAATTCCTATATTTGTGAATTTGTTTTTTATATATTTGTTTGAGGTTTAAGAATATAAATAGTTCATAACGAAATTTTGTTTTACTATTTATCCATCATGTGTTTCATTACACGCCATGTTGACAACCTTATGCTAACAAAGTGCTTCGTACGTTTCTCACAGAGTTTTGTTTTCTTATTTGAATTCAACAATATATGTGTGTGTACGTGTGTGTGTCCAATTTTTTTCATACCCCATCTAATACGTGTGGTATGTGAGTGAGGAGGGGCTATGAAATGTGAAACAATATACGACAATGATAATGTGGTAATTGAGCATAGTGTGAAACAATATATGTCAGTATTGACATGTTTGATTGACATTGTGATCAGGTACCTTGTTAATGCTGGCAAATTTCCAACCACTTGGGTTGTGGCGTAGTGGTAGAGTATTAGGGGATGTAGTGGAAGAGCTCACCTACCTACGTTTAGATCTAAACACTGCCAAAATCCTTATTTCCATAGAGGTTCACCTGCGATGACTTCAGGTCATTTGTGATCGCCAAGGAAATTGGTTGATGCATGTAAGTTGGCTTGAAAACCCATGGTTACTTGAAAAACAAAATATGTATGTATTGTTTCACGTTGTGAATCATTATAAACATGGTTATCACATATTATAAAGTCATCTCATGATTATCTTATATGCATATGTATATGTACGCACCCAATTTAATAGAACTTATGAGGAGATAATCGAATATAAAACCTCTTATATGGATCTTAAAGGTGCTAACATTATTCGATAGCTTCAATTCGGTTATTTTATAAGCTACTAATATTACACACTTTTTTGTGTTTTTCTCCAATACTTTGAAGTAAAGTAAATAAGAACTAGTTTTATTGAGACGATCGTATTAAAATGTAACTCATCTGACTACCAAACTTTTATCACTTTCATTAGGAAGTTAACTACATCAAACCAAACAGCAAATTTGAAACGCATGTATTTGTTACTGTTCAGATTTCATTTTAATACGAATAAAACATTCAAACAAACACCCAATTTTCTCATCCACCCAAGTTTGAATTCAGGTGCTACCAAAATCTTGTAGCCATAGATATTCACCTGCGATAACTCCAGACTATTCATGGTCGCTAACTCACTCGGGAGATTAGTTGGTGCACATAATCTAGCCTGGAAATCCACAATTATAAAAAAAAATAATAAATAACCATTTTTCTGTTGTAGGTTGTTTTTGGAAAAATAAGTTAGTTTACAAGTTAATACATCCAAACACGTAGAATAAGCTATCTTTTTGAAACGCTAGTATCATTTTGAGAGATTTTTGTAACTTTTTTCAATCATACCGTTATTAATATTAATTATTGTTTGGGTAAAAACTTACGATCGCACGACGACTGATTTGAATCGTAAGATATCTTTTAGGATGATAATCCTGTATTAAGATAAGGTCCTGAGATAAGATACGTGTACCCTCGAACGATAACAGTTAATCATCGAACGACCTTTGTATAAGATATCGTACGATATGATCAGAGAACGTACGATATCGCACAATATTATACTAACGGTTAAATATATCTTGAGTTTATTCATTTGTAACAGATAAATGACGGTTATCAAAGAACAATCAGCTATTAAAGACCAAGATACGCTCCTCATGAAGATACGACCGTTACGACCAAGATTCTAGCGACAGTTACAATCAATGCATTAATGAGCAATTATTCGTTGAACGGTTATGGATAAGACGGCTATAAAAAGCGATGAAGACAACGATTCAAGGACAACTCTCCCTCCCGTATATCTCGAGTTCTACATTCACTCTCAATCATCTTATTTACAATCTGTTGTAATTTACATTCGACTAAGCTGTTTATTTCGTTGTAATCGTACGATCTACATTGTAACTCTCAAGGACATCACCCCTTATTGGTGATACACAGTGCAACGTCGGATATTCTCTTTAGTCGACCGCAGGTTCTTTCCTCGATCCTGAGGTTTTTCCTGCGTCATCAATTGTTTTGTTCATTTTATTTACTTTATTGCGCATTTTGTCAAATTAGATTTTTTCTCTCGACGGATTGCCTCACACTATCTTACGATATTAATTTGTGTAATTTTTTACATAAACAATTATTAAATTCAAATATATTTTTTTTGTTCATTTTACATACTCATAAGCTAGTCTTTGTCAAACATAACTTGTTCATAAGCTAGCTTAGCAATCAACAACTAACCGATCAGATAGTTTGCCAACCATAGCTCTTCTACTTTTTTCTGTATTCTATATTCCTTTCTATAATGTTATAAGATATAGCATTGGTTTTATTCTTTAACTCTCATCCGGATGACGTAATGAGAACCGTCACCATAACAAGAAAATGAAGTATGAAATCTGGGTTGGTTTTAGAAATTTTTCTAGTTTTCTAAAAAAAATTTGAAGGAGAATGAAAATTTAGAAAATATGTTTGGTTTATTCAGTTTAAAAAATTCAGTTTTCTAACCTCTACGTAAATTAGAAAACTGATTTTAGTAGTTTTTTAAATTTTCTAAACATGTTTTCTAATTTTCAAAAATGAAAAATGAAAACTCCACCATTTCAACCAAATGAGTTTTCTGAAAATTTTATAAAAAACTCAACTCCATTTTCTGAAAACGTTTTCTAAGAAAAACGAAAATAGTTTTTCACAACAAAATACGCCCTTAGGGTTTATTTGGTTGTAAAAAACTATTTTCACATAAAACAAAAGATAAAAACTCAACTCTATTTCCAGAAAATGTTTTCTAGGAAACCGAAAACAATTTTCCACAACCATACGCACCCTAATGTTGTTACGATCTCGATCCTGATCGTAGGATCATAGGGTCCTACAATCCCACCTTCAAAATCCTAGTCGGCTCGCATATGGGATCCTTAGAAGATAAGATCGCGGGTAAGATCGTAACGGGATCCGATCCTACCTTTGTATAAATATAATGATGTTTTTTAACTTTCCATAAACCACCCCTCATCTTTGATTTTTTTTAACTATAACACTTAAAGTTTCTGTTGTTAGACTCCAATAATTATATGAAAATTAAAACCCTCACACGATACACACTTTGCACAGATTAGAATCCGCTCAACATCGCTTTCTACTATCGCTCTCTATTGTCGCTCTCGCTGGCGTCCGATTGTTGGATTTGGATCTTAGATGTATGTTATTTAGTAGTGAATTATTAATTTATGTTTTTAACATTTGAAACTTGGTTTATTGGATGTGGATTTTTGTTTATGATAAAAAGATATAGCATAAAAAAAATAAAAAACTATAGTGACTTGTAGTAGGATCTTACGATCCCGATCTTACAATCCAATCTTGAGAAGACGAAAACGATCTTAGGTAGGATTCTGATCTTTATAACCTTGATGAGGGTGCATTTAGTTCTGGAAAGCTATTTTCATTTTTGTTGAAAACATTTTCAGAAAATGGAGTTGAGTTTTCTAGAAAATTTCATAAAATAAAACGCGTTTGGTTGAAATGGTGGAATTTGCATTTTCCATTTTACAAAATCGGAAAACGCGTTTAGAAAACTTTGGAAAACTACCCAAATCAGTTTTCTATTTTACATGGAAGTTGAAACACATAAATTTTTCATTTTCTTGAAAAACGTTTGAAAACGAAATAAACTAAACGGCATTTTCTAAATTTTCATTTCTTTTTATAAAATTTTCTTGAAAAATTGAAAAAATTTCTACAACAATAACCACCCTTGGAACTCCTCTTTTAGAAATTAGATCCAGTTACATAATCTGTTATATGAAGAAGAAAAATTATCATTCTTGAATCTTGATGTTTTAATGATAGACAATTCTACATTACCATTCTTTTAACTCTTTCTTGCTTTATCGTTTATTTTCCATGCAATAGTGCACAATAATTGTATTCGGATCGTTATATTTCTTATTCTAGTCTCGCACCACATCATTCTTCCATCTCTTTCCATTCTCTTATCCAATACATGTGTTATACCCAATCAAATCTAACCCATACAATTTATTTTATTAAATTATTAATAAAAGAAGAGAGAGAAACTAAAGAAAAGAAAGATAGAGAGAAAGGGGTCGGGGGCGGGCCGGCGGGGTGGGGTATAAGGATGGGGTTTACCGATTGGGTTTAAAAAGGTAATGGCTTCTACCCGTTGGCCCTCGTGGTGGTGTTTCCAGCGGAACCCGTACCCTACATGCTACCATCAGGTAGGTCTAAAATCTTGTTGGTTATGTCTTTAATTGTTTTTGTCATTAGTGACATGATTGAATGATAGTTAATAAGATTAATATGTATCCGAGTAAAAAAAATTGAATATTATTCCAAATTTTTAAGTATTTGTTTTTTAAATAAGTAATTAATATTACTTCAAAAATTACAAGAACAACTAGATAAGTTTAATTAACTTATTTTGTAGATAGGCTCTAAGGTTGCTCGCACCGGCTGAAATGTTTCAGCGGGTTGAGCCGGCCGGGCCCGGCGGGTTTGCTGCACCATTTTGAATGTCGGCGGGATAGGATGGAGGCGGGTTGAGGTAGCCGTTGCCAAACGGCTCTCTTCAAACGGTTAAAATTTCAATTTTTTTTTTTACTTTTTTTTTCATTTTTTACTCCTATATAAATACCCCTTTACCCAACTTATTTTTTCACACCAACTCCTTAAACCTCCCACTCTTCAAACCTCATGAATCCAAACGATCGAAACCCCGGATCTTCATCCCGGCCCGCGAAAGCTAAACGTCGGGCGGTACCCGAGACCCCTTCCAACCCCCGTTTCAAAGTCGACGTTTCGCATATCGGGTTCGATCCACAATATCGACCCGATTATGAGGTCCAAATTTCGCCCAAAGGTTTTAGTCTCACAATTACTCATCCTGGGAGCTCTTCACAAGCTCCTCAACCCGGAAGCTCTTCAAAATCTCCTTATCAACCATTCCTAATCCGTTTGTGAATCCACAATTTCCTCCACCCGATTGGGGTGCTCCTTATCAACCACAATATCCACCCAATTTGGAAGCCGTACAAGATGATGGCCCGGAACATGAGGAAGAGATTTTCCCTTCCGATGAGGGAGAACTTTCACCAACGACCGAGATGGAAGAAGATATTAAGTTTTACACTGCCCCGCATCGCCATCTTCGGGGTAAACGACTCCAAGATGCTTTGAAGCGAAAAACCAAGATCAGAGCCAAATATGGCTTGTAATTTTTTGTTTATGTAATGTTTTAGTTTATTTTATTTAATTATGTAATGTTTAATTTTAATTAATTATGAATCTTATTATTAATTAATTACATGTTTTATTTAATTATATTATTTATTTATATAAAATAAATTAAAAAGTGAGAGGGTTGGGTAAGAGAGTGAAAGGGTTGTAGAGGGTCATAGGAGGGTAAAGAGAGGGTTGGGAAAAAGCTGATGTGACAGTTGATGTGGCATTAAAAAGTGAAATATTTGGGAGGGTTGGGAAACATGGTTGTGTGTAGCCTAATACGTTCACGTAATCAGGTTGGCCCTATAAATATGAAAACGTACTTGAAATTAATATCATGACTATCAAGTCTAACTACCGAATAACGCTAACATGACTAGTTATTCACATTGTTATCTCACTTCATATAAAAGACAAAAAAGAGCTTTCATCACACCAAGATTATTAACTTGTCATCTGTTTTCAAATTTTTATAAACAAAATCTCATAGAAAATCAATTAGCCAGAAGTTACATAACTCGTATGATTACCTCAAGCTTTCACGTTAAAGTATCATTGCAGTTGCAGTTAAAACATATATGGTTGTTTACAAGATATATACCGGATGAGTATTATGATAGACCACTATTTAAGGCTATATATAAGAGCATCCATTATGGAGGTTCGTCTTAAGGTTCTTCATGTGGTTTTTACAAGAACCTCCACAGTGAGACAGAGGTTTTTGCCCAGTCACAGGTTCTTATTGGAACCCAGGTGCTTGAACAAGAACTCAGGTTCTTGTAATAGTTTCCTTTTCTGTTATATAATAATTTACATAAATAAAAGTTATATTATAAATAACAACAGGGAAGTGAGGTTTTTGTAAGAATCTCTATTGTAGAGTTTTAAGGAGGTTCTTAGTTTGTTGAGATAACAATGACGTGCCAGGAAAAAATATGGTAAGTGAGGTTCTTGGAGGTTCCACCACTATGGATGCTCTAAGGGGTTTCAATTGCAAAACTTTCTAATTAGTACAAATACAAACAAATTTTGTGATATATTTACGGAAACAACGAATGTTTATTATGATCGAGATATTTTGTGGAAAACGATCAAAGTTCATGAATTTTGATTAACACTTTAGATCGGGAAACAATGAAGATAACTATGAAAGTGGATATCCATTACATTGGAGACTAGTGGCGTGTTTTTTTTCAATAGAATTTACCACTACTTATACGAACATATACACATGCACGCCCTTATAGATTAATAATTTGATAACCGTAAGAATATGTGTACCAAACCGGTACCGTATCGAAAATTCCTGATACCAAAAATGTAGAAAACTCAATACCAAATACCGAACCGGTTAGAAGTATCCGGTACCGATACCGGGTATTTAATTCGGTACTAGTACCCCATTAGTCTAGAAATTACATTTTACAACATTCAAAATAAACATTAGAATCACTCTAAAATATAAACAAAAAATCAAGAAAAACGTGCGTAAACAAGGTGTTCTTCCATTCCAAAAATCAAGAAGAAGCTCTGGTAAGGAACTGTTTTGTTTGGAATGGATTTGGGATTTGTTTTGGCATTTTTTTAATAAAAAGGGTGTCTGTTTGACTTTCGATAATGGTCGTTATTTTCGGTAATTAGAGGAACCCCGGTATCAATATTACCGATTATAGGAAAAACTAGGAACCGTTTATCATACTAAAATACATGAACCAGTACGGTACATGTTTGGTATCGAGATTTGGGACTCTTTGCCCACCCCTAGCATCATGTACTGTTGCACATAAAAATCTATCCGAGGACAAGATTTAAAGTATTGATAAATATATGTACATTTCATAACTTGTTTCTTTCATGATGCAACGCTTCTTACATGTTTGTTTCTTACATGTTTGTATTCACCAAATTCATGTAAAAGAGTTTCACATTATGAAGTATGTACATGTAAAACAACATATTGTGAAACATATATATATATATATATATATATATATATAAACACGTATATTAATCAATATCTTAAGTTCTAGCATTGTATGGGAAAAAAAAAACATGTGAAGCAACACCTTAAAATACAAGTTGTCAGAGTTATCACAATACTTGAAATTGTTCTCATTTGAGTATGTATACATTTTGTTTACAGTGGTGCTTTTTTGTTCAAACGTTATGTTATTTTTTTTGTTAACTATGGGCATTTAGTTCAGCTTACGCATACCTTCTTTGAGTCATAAGAGTTTTGGCAACGGAACTATATGTTTTGGTTTCTCTATTTCTCGGCTTAATTATAGTTTTCCACAATCTAGATACCTTCTTTGAGTCAAAAGACTCTTACACAGGATTGGCCCTAGAGGTGCGTGGCATGAGCACTGACCTAAGGCATCGATGCCCAAAACGCATTAATTCAGACTCTATGGATTTCGATGGTGTTATTATGATGTCGACGATCAAACCTAGAAGCACAAACATAGTCAAACATGTTCCTCCGACTTATATGTTAATGCCGTTCGTTTATGTTTGTCCTTTTTTTATTCTCTACCTTCCTTTGCTAATCTCTTTAACTTTCTTACTTTGCGATTACTTTAAAATCGGTTGTCTTTTATATTGTTTCATGCCAACATATATTTATCTCATATAAAATAAAAACTAAATAAAATTTGTCACATTCAACAACTAAAACTTTGTATATGTTCTTGTTTTGCAAAACCGAAAATATTTGAAAATTAATTCTATATACGATTTTGTCAATCATAATTTTTGCAAGGAATTAATAAAATCAAAGCCTTTATATGAAATAATTCATATTAATAGTTAGTTTTAACTAGGAACCATAGACAAGTTTTGTGTGTTATTCTCTAAAGTCAAACCATATATGATTTAATTTATATTACTACATAGTTTTAGTTATCTTTTTTTTAGTCATAATATAACTATTGTTTCTTTTTTCCTTTTTTCTTGATTCCTTGTTAAATCATGTAGATTCACTGTTGTTGTTGTCTATAGTTTGGTTGTTGCATATCACTATATAGGCACGAGGTGCATGTTTTTGATATGGTCCCTCCACATTAGTGAGTACTTATTTAGTCATCCAAGAATTTTATAATTGCCGCTCATTAGTTTTTCGCTTGATTTTTATGTAAGCGGGCGTTTGGTTCATTTCGGGGAATGCGAATGAAAATGAAAATGAAAATGGGAATAAGAATGAGCATTGCATTGATGTTGTTTGGTTGTGATTTTAATGATACTCTTTTTGAAAAAGAAAAAAAAAAAAGATACTTATCTATTACATTTGGGTATTGGGTAAAAAATTGATTACATGTAACCTTAACTTACCTTACACGGAAACCACCTCTAAAATCATTGTGAGTAGGTCATTTTTTGCTCACTCGGCAACTTGTAATACATGTGTATACAAGTTATCAAGCTCGAGTCATAAACAAGTTAATTCATGTCAAGTTCAACCCCATAAATGAGTGATAATAGTTTGAATGTTGGGTATTGTTTGTTCAAGCTGAACTTGAACTATTTGCTACTCGACTCAACTTTGCTCGACTAATTCTGACCCTCTAGGTTAGAAGACTTGTGTTATATGTAGGGGTATAATATTGTTTAGAGCATACAACACTCCCTCCTTTGAGATGTTTAGACCATTTTAAAATATGTAAAATGTAACTATGGTCCTGAGTTTTTTCACCGTTTAAGACAAACTGAATGTCATATAAAGTTGTATATGGTTAGTTTTAGCATAAGGCTATGCCTACCGATCATCGGCGGGCTTATGCGGGTTCACACCCCAACCCGGCGGGCTCAGAGGGTTGGGGTACGCAGCCATGGTAGCCGGCGGGCTAGGGGTTGAGCGGGTTGCCCATACCGCTTTATTTTGTGTGTGGTGTGTGTGGGTTGTGTGGGTTGTATGTGTTGTGTGTGAGAGGGTTGGGGTACGGGTTGTAGAGGGTTATGAGAGGGTTAAGAGAGGGTTGAAGAAAAGCTGATGTGTTAGCTGATGTGACATGTTAGGTTGAGAGGGTTGGGAGGGTTGCGCTACTGATAGCCTAACACTCACTGTACACAAGCCTCTAAAGTTTAAATTTGCTTAATGTTATATTATGGTGCTTATATATTATAAGATGCATAGTACGAAAAACATATTATCAGTCAAAAAACGGTAACTAAAATCAACGTGAGGGCTAACCGTCTAGCTTCAATAGGTTCCAAACCCTTAAAACTTAAGTAGAGGCATTCTTTAGTACCATTTATGCCTAAGGCATGAAAACCCTGATCAATACCAGCCCTACCCTAATAAGACGTATTAGTTGGTAATATATTCCTTCCGGCATGGTTCTATCTAGCTTCCTACCTTCCTGTATATATCGTTTTATATAAAGTCATATATAGAAAAAAAATCATGTATTTTTTTATTCAAAATTTATTTTCTATCTTTAATTTCTTAGATGAGAAACAAACCTAACGTGGTCTCATTTGCCCAACTCTATTAATAACAAATGCTTGAAATGCAATAAATAGGGTTTATGGTTGGGAAGAGGTTTGTTGTATGATTCTATTAATTGAAGTAAGGAGATTTCTTTATAATGACGCAAGTCAAAGAAAAATAAATTTTGATTTTTTTGTATTGTGTAATAAATACGTTATGGTTGTTAAAAAGTTATTTCTTAGATCATTAATTATTCATGTGTCTATCATATATAGTTTGCCGATTGATCTCGTTTTCGAACTATAAAGGTAAAATGGCTTAACTAGTCTAAAAAGTGAGATTATGTCGAGGCTTATTACGGATAAAAATGACGGGGGGTTTTAACGTACGTGTAGGTTTGTTTAGGTTTGTATTTTCAAAATGTTTTGAGTTTATATTTTGTACTAGGCCTCGTTAATTTTGATAGCAAGATAAACGTATTATATCTTGATTTTTCTATTTGTTGTTGAGAATAAAATAAAGTTTAGAATAATGTTTCAGATGTCAAAGGTACTTTGAAATCAGCCAAAAAAGTTTCTCGACATCAACTACAAAAACCAAAAAGATCCCTAGAAAAACCAAAAAGATCCCTTGAAGTCAATAAAAAGAACTTTAAAATTTCATAAAGGTGGAATTAGGTTAAAAACAAACCAGGCGATTTTAACGGGCTTTGATGTACCTTAATGGTGATCTCACTAGACAAAAAATCTAGTCTCTGCCTATGTGCTTACCTATATCACTTTTCTTATAGATTGAACATACAAATAACAAATAATTTTATCCAGTAAAAGGCATAGCAAGAACCTAGAGTCTTACTCAGTTAGTGAGGGAAAAGACTCTTACCTTGTAAGCTTTTACCGAGTTTAAGACGTTTACCAACAATTCATTTTGATAGTCTGTAATATTACACGATAAGGTAAATAAGGATGATTGTTTTTTACGATGAACACTTACCCGATAAGCATTTGAAAAATGACACCTTATACTAAAATTTGCAATCAAATATTTTTCCAAATGTTAATAGAAGATAGTTTGTGGCTTGTATTTATAAATTTTATATAGATTAATGAATGGGCTATTATTGATGGGCCGCTTTCTGTATTATATTCAAGTTTGAAAAAGTGCATCGATGTTGAGTTTTGATGTGTGACATGATTTTAAATGACTTAATTAAAGGTCCCATCTTCCAGGAATTGATGTACAGATTTAACTTTTTTGTAATAATAATTTTAGTATTATGGATACAGAATTAGGATCACATGAGAAGAAGGTGTTTTCATTAGGAGAATTATAAAATGGACCTTCCTATGATGAAAATAGGTAGATTTATGTGTATGGACAAGTCGCCAATATAAAAAGATCTAATTTTATGTGAGTGACAAAGACCTATAGAGGTCTAGATAACAACACCCTTTTATTAGATTTGTGAGAACCAAGTTTTTACATTTAAAAATTCATAGTAAAACATAAAGGTTCGGATTTTTTTACTTTCACAATGTTTTGTTGTAAATATTCAAGTATAAAAATATGATCTTACGGGTCTCACAAAAACAGCATAGATCTTACGTTAACCTAACCCTATGAATAATATTTTATTTTGTAGTATTTAAATTGTAATATTATTCTACCCTATGAAATGACATCATTTCAAAATTTTAGGTAGTTTTAGCCATATATAAGTTAACTTTTTATTATAAAATTCCGCGTTTCCAAATTTTTGAATAGTTTTTTATTATTATTATAAGTATAGGGGGGTATTGTTAACACCCTTTTCTTAATGTTGAATTATCATAATTACCGGCCTATAATATTTTTGTCGTTTTTTTATTGCTTACTTGAACTTGGTTACTTGGAAAATCTCATATTTCCCAAAAGTTTAGAACAGTGGGGAAACCCTAACCCCATGGTCCTTTAGACCCAACTGACCCATCAAGGACCAGTCCCAGTCAATGATCCCCTATCCCCACACCTAGCACAAGGAGTGGGCTCATATTCGAACCCTAGACCTATTTCCCAAAAATCCCTCATTGACTAAGTCAACGGAGCGTTTGCGGGGTGGTTATGTCGCTGGACCAAAGGCCCGTTGGCTGGAAAATCTCATATTAAGTCTGAAAAAAATCTAAACCTTGTGCATCTCCGATTATTTGAGGTTCGTGGGATAATATATATATCTTTAATTTGAGAAAAACAAAATATAACAACAAACCTATCTTCAAAAAAAATCCAACGCCAAAAAACATATTACGAAACAAAAAGTAAATGCAAACAACATCCAACATATCTCATCAAAATCCACTGAAAATTTTGAAATAAGACCTCAAACCAAGATCTCAAATGCAAGATCTCGAAAAGTTTTCCAACTAGTTGATGTTGTGATATGCTGACGATTTAAGTTACAAGTGTTGGTTTTCTTGTTGGTTGTATGATTGTTTAAATAGCCGATCCAAGTATTTTTCTGCAATTTCGAGTTCCATGTAGAAGACTGATTCTAAATGCTTTGCAAAATTTTGTTGAAAAATGCAACATGTGTGTGATGGTCGGGTCCATTTTTTAGGATCAGGACGAAACGATGTTACACTCTACCCGTTTAAAACAAAAAATAGGCGCCTCATTGGATCTCTCTCTTCTATCATATCAGTAACAGGCTTTGGCTTCACGCTCCAACTTGATCTTGTGGAAATTCACAGACATAATCATTTGTGTTACATTTTGTATTTTACAAATTAGTGTAATCACGTCAGTGGCGGAGGGAGCCTTGGCCCAGGGTTATCCTGGGCCCATCCTCACTTTCTGAAAAATTTTATTGCTGTGAGAAGAGTTTTGGCTGGTGGGTGAGAGTTGGACATTGGGTTAATATTTTATTATTGTTTTGTTTTCTTCCACTCTCACATATCAAACTTTATTATTTTCTAATTTTTATATCATTTTTTTTGTTAAATATAAATTTAAATCCCAGTTTATCATGAACTTTAATTACCTACATTCATATTTAATTTCTTATATTTAAAACAATATTTTTGTTGAGGTTAACAACCAAAAAGTTTACAAAATAAAAACTTATCAAAATACTACTTATAATAAATTAGTTGTATACATTTATTCATCAATATAAAATCTTATCACAACGTAATTGAGTTTATAGGACGATTAAGATAAATTATAATATCTCGTCGGTGTTATGATAAAGTGTCCAATCTAAAAGTATTAACATAGGTTTATGAAACGCTTTTGAACGTTTTAACAAAAACACCTTTAAAATAAAATGTTACGGCAATTTTCAAATGTCGCATAAAATGATTAATATGAGAATTTATTTCACAAACGTGTTAAAATGTCTAAACACGCCCTATAGATCCATCGTAACACTTTTAGACATGAAACTTTTTTTGTCCTATAAATTTAAGTCTTATAAAACATTTTATTAGAACGTTTAGATATTATAGACGTCTTGTAAACTTAATTCAGCTGTAGTACTTGTTTCTATTTATCTTATTAATGTATTCAAAATGTTACATTAAGATGACCACCCTAATCTAAATCTTGGCTTCGCCCCTGATCATGTTCACTATATGTTAGCTCAGTCAAGGACTGATTTAGTAAAAAAATTTATAAATGTAAGCAATTTGTGTGTATGTATTAAATTATATTGTAATGGGCTTGGGAATTCAAAATGTAAAGGGCTTGGGCTTAGGATCCATGCTTAGACGTATATATAGGAGTGGTTGATGTAATTAGGGTAACAATCTTCAATTTTTGTAATCCCTATTCAGCCGTACACCCTTTCAAGGTAATACATGAGAGTCGTTTGAATCTTTACTGTTCTTCGTTTTTGTTCTTGTTCATTTTCATTTCTGTTGTTAATAATCTCTCTGTATTTCTTGTTATTCAATCGGTTTTTGTTTAAATCCCATTGTAAAACTTGGTTCTACATTTCTTTCAATTGGTATCAGAGCGGGAACGAATCAACAGTATTCGTTTTTCGATCCTTTTAAAACAAGTTTTCGTGGGAAATTTTCTGGAAATTTAGTGTTTAGATATGTATCGTTTAATTTCTGAGTCCATTCTTCAAACAGTTTCGTCTTCGAAATTTGTTTCTTCAAAGACTGTTGGTTTTGGATTTAGGAATTTCTTTTCGAAAATCGTTCTTCAACGTGTTCTTGAGTTTCAGATGCTGATAAAATTGTTCAGATCAGAGTTGTTCCAGGTTCTGATTCTGTGTGATTTTCAAAAAGGATATCACACAAGGTGGTCTATCCCTCAACAGGGATACTAAGGTTGGTTTCCTAGGGTCAATAGGTGGTTTACCTCAAATGTGTATCACCACCTACTCGAATGTGTCAAATTCAGACCAGAATCAACCTCAGAGGCGTATAAGCCACAAAACCTCTGGCAGTGGTCACAGAACCTCTGGCGGACATCACAGAGCCTCTTGGCTGCTTGCTCTTACAGTCTCAATCAAAAGAGAGGCCATGTGATGGACTTGTCAGAACCTCTGCCAGTTGTTCTCATAAGCCTCTAACACCACCGCGGAGTCTCTGTCCGTTTTCTTTTTAACGTTGAGATAACTTTTTGGTCTAATCAACTTGTTAGAGACATAGCTCCCGAATCCTCTGCTCACTGTCTATAATTTGTTGAAAAAGATCTTGAAAAAGTTAAATCTCTATTCTTTTTCACAGAGACTCTGTTCGATCTTATTCGTTCTATCCTTTTTAATTCACAGAACCTCCATTCTGGTATTTCCTCTGATCCCCATTTAAGTCTTCAGATGTTTCTCAAATTTATTAAGATTTTTCTGAAAGACAATATCCAAATCCACAGAGGACTTAGTTCAGTTTCGAACGCTGAACTTCCCTGAACTTCACAGAAGACAAAAACCACTCCTACATTAACCTCCATGCCCACCCCTCTGAACCCAGCCACATTTAAAATACAACACCATGTCAACCTTCACAGCAGAGCTCTTAAAAGTCCACAAAAGTTTCCTAATCAATCCAGCATGAATGACACTCCTATTTCTCTGCCCTCTGTTGAGTTATAGAGAGTCTGAAGACTTCACTGGACAGAACTTGTTTACAAAGCTGGGAAAAGAATCTTCTGCTACTTCTCTTTGTCCAATATGAAGAATCGAAGATCCATCACTTGTTTATCTGCTACGTCTAAACTCTACAGGAAGCAGAACCTCTGTCATTCACGCTGAGTTGCTTGGGATGCAGTCAGTTGAGGCAAAAGTCGAAAGAGCAATGCTTCTTGACAAGGGAAGAAATCACAGAGCACAAGTCGAGGGGGAGTTCGTCATTCATATAAATTTCAGAAGATGAAAATCCAGATAAAGTAGAAGTACCACAGAGCCTCTGCAACATATTTCAGAGCTTCTGTAACAATTCGTCACAGAGCCTCTGCAACATATTTCAGAGCTTCTGTAATCTTCTGACCTTAGATGATAAAAATTCAGATATACACAAGTCAAAGTCACAGAGCTTCTGTTGATCATCTCAGAGACTCTGTAAAACATCACAGAGACTCTGATGCATTCAAAGTTACAAGATGATTCTTCTGCCATTCTGCTCAACCTGCTACAAGCATAGCTACACCAACTATCTGCTCACTGTCATGTTTCTGTTGAAAAGTTCTGTAGAAGATGAACCTATGCATTCGAATACGAGAACTCTGTCGACACATTTCTGATGGTAAAGCTTTAAAGGTTAATACAAGTCAAAAACCTACAGAGCCTCTGACGAAAGCCACAGAGCCTCTGCAGTGTGATTCTCTGAGGAGTTAACCTTTAAGCTCTGCTAATATCATCTGAAGTTGGAAAGAAGATTCAAGGCGTGCTTCATTTATAAAACTTAGGGGGAGATTTTTAGCTCAGTCAAGGACTGATTTAGTAAAAAGTTTAAAAAATGTAAGCAATTTGTGTGTATGTATTAAATTATATTGTAATGGGCTTGGGAATTCAAAATGTAAAGGGCTTGGGCTTAGGATCCATGCTTAGACGTATATGTGATTGATGCAATTAGGGTAACAATCTTCAATTTTTGTAATCCCTATTCAGCCGTACACCCTTTCAAGGTAATACATGAGAGTCGTTTGAATCTTTATTGTTCTTCGTTTTTGTTCTTGTTCATTTTCATTTCTGTTGTTAATAATCTCTCTCTATTTCTTGTTATTCAATCGGTTTTTGTTTAAATCCCATTGTAAAACTTGGTTCTACATTTCTTTCACTATACATTTAGTTCACTTGTACTTTCGATCATTTGATTAAATTTCTTCTATCATGATAGAGATAGGATATGTTTGTTAGCAGCTTAATGAGCTTAACGAGACTCTCAAACATACATGACTATTTGGTAGTGGTTTAATGATATAGAAAGGGACTTATTCATTAAGCTTTTAGGAGCAACTTTATGCGAAAAGTCAAGTCTTTTTTCACTCCATGGTTAAAAAACAAACTCCTTCCATTAATGGAAAGACTTTCATGATAGACCTAGTCTACATGATAGACTTTCATGCTAGTTCTTGCTCCAACGTGAAAGTTCAATTTCAAATTAACGGATGTAAGAGTAAAATGTACCTGTAAATTACATGTTGATGCGATATAATATACTTTTTCAAATCTCTTTAAAGTGACAAGATTTATCTGCAGTTATGTAGCAAGTCCTTTCAAACATTTTCCGGGATCAGAAGGAACTGCTACAATAACCACAAGTGATCCATACAAGGATGGACTTATGAAACCCTAGTGGGATCCCGTATACCTACTCAACCATTTTTAGCAAACAGAATGTTTTTTTAATATGAAAGTGTGCACACTAAACTTTGAGGGGTGCTTTGAGATATTAGAAAAGAAAGTTTCTTGATATTAATCAAAAAACTGAAAAGGATGCATCCGCTCAACAAAAATGATGTGTCCATTGTTATGTGCATGATGACCAATGAATCAAAACACTTATGAATATAACCAATCAGAGCGTTGTATCGTCCTATCAAGTCAGGAGGTGTCTCATTTCAGCCAAGAAAAAAAGATAAGGGACCCGCCAAGAATAGTTAACAGATTTTCGGTCAGGCCCAAAACCAATTTTGGACTCAACCTGACCTAGGACCGATATCTAACCATCTCTACTTCTAACCAAAACCGCTTTTCTTTCAAGATAAGAATCATATCCTAACGGAGGGAGGGAGACACGGCAGGGGAAGGGAAAGGCTTTTGGATTTACACATTATTGGTATTGATTACTCTAAAATTGTCTGATCTGTCTTAGAATTAGTGATGTAGATATGATCTATTGATGTGATGTTTTGGGTTCGAGTCCAGACACCACCTCTCTTCCCATGATAATTATGGGACCAGTAGTGGGTACCCTTTTTTATGGTCTACAATTCTCCATAGACTTGTATTTTATGCAATAAAAGTTATACCTTTCTAGACTTTTTAGCTCTAAAAGAAACTAGAAATACATTACGCTACTACAACTAAAAAGGTTTTAAATACCTTTAGAAGTGATTCACAACGTTTACTCACATCTTCCCACCACTAAACTACAACAAGAAAAACATAGGGTGCTAACTTCATGTTTAAATCTAAAAACTAGAGTTTCAGTTCAACTACAGGTGTTAGAAAATGTACCTATTTTTTGGCAACCAAAATCAAGGTGCTACATGCCCCATATACCACGAGCAGTTGCCACTTTGCTGTTGGGCTTTGATGTTAACTCGAATAAGATCCGAGCGAATGTATCTGAATATTTTCCATCCGAGAATAGTATCTCTGCAAATGCGTTCTCATAGGCTAGGAGCAGAGGTCGGTTTTGTGGCTCGGAGACTAGGCTTTCTAGGATCATTGCTGCTTTCCTACACACTTCTGGTACTGGATGTGGTGCCTTTATCACTTTCAGCAACCGATCAACCGCCCTACGCAATTAAATAAATAAATAACTTATGGTCAGTTTTACCAACTGTAAAAATAAGCCCGATAACAATTTGGTCTGTTTTTGGTGATTTTCTTGGGTTTCTTGAACTATCAACAATCCTCAACAAAATGATGTCGGTGGTCATGGAAATTGTGCTTTGTGGGCATCCATGCATCTTGGCTACTAACCAAATCTTGTTTCGTAAACCCCTTCTCGCAAAATAGAATATTCATGATGAAAAAAGAATGCAATTTTTAAAATGTGTAACTATTACACTTTTTAATCAACTAAATGACAGTTTTTCCATTAATAATAGAGAGGGTGATGACTTTGTCCATATTATAATTAAGGGCATTGGAAAGTAGGCACTTACTTTAGATAGTCACGAGAGAAAGGAACACAATTTTTAAAATGTGTAACTATTACACTTTTTAATCAATTAAATAACGGTTTTACCATTAACAATAGAGAGGGTAATGACTTTGTCTATCTCATATAATTAAGGGTAGAATCGGAAAGCAAACTAGTTTTGAACAAACTAAAATAGAAATCCAGACACCTATTTTCAGACAGGGGGAGTAGTATGAGTTGTTTTCTTGAAAATGAAAAAAGTTTGCTTTATTACAAAGTGAACAGAAATCAGTTTCGAATTGCTAGAACATCCATGTTAACAAGCCATGAATCTTGCAAGTCAAAAATGGCGCATTTGAAAATTCTTTTGTAGCACAATAGTAGCTTGCAGTATATGTGGAGCGCATAGCCCAAATGCAGCCCACTCATCCAAATTCTAGAAAATACTGGCCTGTATTTAATCCTTTCCCATATTCCCTTTTTATTTTCCTTTGTAGCAAAATAAGAGTCCACTTTCAAAAGCAAGTGCCTACTTTACAATTCTACTCTTTAACTATGAGATGGGGGAAATTTATTATCCCTCTTCCATGAAGGGTAAGATTGTCATTAAGTTAAATAAAAAGGGTAAAAGTTACGCAATTCCAAAATTGTATCTCTTTTTCATTGTGGATGTTATTTTTAAACGAAGGGAGCATTTTTGAAGCAGTTATATTCCGTTAACAAAAGTAAAGTTACAGAAACATCTCACCATCGTTCACTGGCAAGCTTCAATCGGCAGTCCATGTTGACTTCCGCAAGGTTATAAAGTGCCCCCACTGCAGCAGCTTGTGCATCCACAGCTGGCAAGCTCAAAAGATCAACCAACCGCTTGTAGATCTGCAAACCCCATCAGAACTCTTTTTAGACAAAAGGTATTGAACCGAACATATAAGATTACGAAAATTAATAAGCAACGACAAACCTGTGGAGCAGAAGGAAGAAGAAAAGGTTCGTTCTCGGGGTTTATTATCAAACGCCCAAGCAACTCCGCAGCTGCGCAATGCCAAACTTTCACCGCAGATCCCAAGATTCCCATGATGGCTTGAACGGCTCGTTTCTCTCTTTTTATCAAAAATAACAAAAATTCATTTGCATGATGCATGTGTTTATTATAGGATGCTTAAAATCAAAATAGCAAAAAGAATATATAGATTCTTACGTTATTTTGATGTAGGATGGCTTTGATGAGCTAAAGATTCGAAGGTCAAGCAATGGAGCCAAATTCACAATTGTCTCGAGGCAATTCGTTACGAGTTCCTCATCCTCTGTCAACAACAAAGAGCTATTATTAAACAAAATCACTATAGTAGGTAGTAGGGAGGGTAACTATAAGGGGTGGTAGCAACATTGGAGTGGTACCTTTTCCAAAAAAAAAACATCGGAGTGGTATTACCAAATTTAAATGTATATTACAATAAGAGCAAAAGGGGGTTTTAGGTGGATATTGTTAGTTGTCAGTTAGCAAAAAACTATAGAAGGAAATAGAGAGAAAAAGTAGGTATCTTGTTTTCTAATCAATTTTGGAATGAGCAATGGGAGTAAACCAGCTAGACAAATTGCTGGAATTTGTCATGTAAATATTTTTTCCATTTTCTGAGGAGTAATCCAGTGAACATCATCTCACATCAATGTGCAGAAAATTCTCATTATCACAATGAATCTCTACTAAACCACATGAAGAGTCACCTAACTCCTAAAAGTCAACTTGGATATTGTATATGGCATGGTCCATACTTGGATGGTAACAAAAAGAGAAACAAGTATGCTTCCAGGATACAAGATTTCTTTAAAAGAAAATGGCAATATCCAGTATATATCTGATGTAATGTGATTAAACTATACAAGCAGCAATATAATAAGCTACACCAAGGTTTTAAAAAGAGGAATCATGCCTCAAGGCGTTTTGCATCAACGAGGCGAGGCGTAAGCCTCGAGATAGAAATATATACTATAGGAAATTTATATACACACTGCTCCTACTCAGGAAATATATGCAATATATATGCATGCACGTCACACTTGAGTATTTCACAAAAAGTATATATATGTATACATATATATCATGCTAAATTACTAATAGAACCTACATACACTCTTCTCAATAACGAAATATAGATAAAATTACAAAGAAAAAAGATACCAATCTATGAATAACATATGTGCGTGTGTGAATAACATAAAAAGGTATTAAGTACCAGTAATAGAAGTGTGATTATGACTATGACATGTAGTAGAGACTAGATACAAAAGAAGTATATTGAGTATATGCATATACATAGTAAGCCTGGTGGACCTAAGAGAATCGAAAAAATGCAAAAATGGGAGAAAAACGTAACTCAAAAACAACAAAAGACGAATAGCAAATAGGGTTTAGGAGAACTAGAGAAGAACAAGGCTTTCAAAAAAAATATAGAAGGTTTCAGCCATTTCTTTAAATAATTTAGTGTCTATATTGAGGTGTATGCCCACCGCCTTAGTCAACCAAAGTGTACGCCTCGTCTGAGAATTGAAAGGTGCCGCCTCATGTATCCTTGATAGGCATACAAAAGATACCATGACTTGGAGCGCCTTTAGAATACCTTAAGATGAGTAACTCATAACTCCAGAAAAAGAGTTATATGCAATAGCCTCACGTTCTTAATAGTTCTTGTCTGGCTATCTTGAATCTTTTTACTCAACTTTTCTGAGTTCATAATGGGTGGACTTCAGGTGGTAGGGTGTAGAACTTTTGGTTTTTACTTTATAACTTTTTTTCAAAGAATGGACACGCTATAGCACGGGAAGACGTATTACAAAATCAGGTGGAATGCACATTTTCTGTGGCTAAGGGACAAGGTGTGGAGCTTAAGTAGGAGCAAAGATGGTGTCAAGACTCAGGAACCCCCTTTTATTAAGCTGACCTGGACCTCTCTTCCTGACTATACATGCATCGAACCAGTGGTAGCATAACAGGTGGGTGGAACAGCAGTTGTCCCATCTACTTTAGCAGATAAATAAAAAATAAGCAAAAAATACAAGGTCCAGAAGCTTTTGCAAACTTTCTACATGAAAGCAGGCAGAACAGTGCTAGTACAAGCTAAAAAGGGTAAAATTCAAGTTACGCTGAGAACGATAAAGTAGAGAGACAAAAACAAAGGTAGTCATGCAGGTCAGTGGCAACTACTAGAAAACTACAGAAACCAGAGTTAGTGGGAAGAAGAAGATCAAGTCCCAAGGTGTACAAGAGGAAGTGCAACAGCTGCTACATGAGGAGTCTTCGTTACGTGTGTTCTTGAAACCTTTATTACAAAGAAAACAGAAGAAAAGGAAGGGATAGGGGACCATTCTTGAAACCTTTATTTGAGCAACAGTAAATAAGAATTATCTTATCACTTAAATAAAAGTCACTCATTTTCGAGTTTGTTTGGGTGGAGACCATTCTTTTAACTTCTTCTCTGGGGATGGGATTTTAGGCCAGGTGAGTTTGTGGTGGGTATTCTGTTTGATATTTTGTAGTAGCCGGTGAGCAAGAGAGCAGTGACCTCTTGAAAGCTTGAATCATCCAATTTTGAGTATTGGAATACATACGACATCTAGAAATTGTGATACCCCATATTAAGTAGTTGCACAAAAATTGGTCAATTTTGTTGCCTAGTTAAGTTGGTTAGAAAGTATAAAGAAGTGGCAAGGGGAGGCATTTTGCAAAAGACTTGGTTAGTTAGGGAGAGTGGGAACTGTTAAATACAACATAAAGTAGACGGCAGGATTTTGTTTTGAGTGAAACCAAATTGGGCATGAGCCAGGGAGAGACTGCAGCCTCTGCAAAGTTGGAAACCCTATCTGTAACCATTCGATTGAGAGCGATTTGAATATAGAGGTCAGTCCAATTGATGAACACCAGACTCTCAAACATTGAAATTTACTCTCAATGTAATGGTTACAGATAGGGTATCCAACTTCCGAGAGGTTGAAGCTCTCAGGCTCCCGTTCTATTGGGTTTCATTCAAAAAAAAAAAAAAAAAAAAAAAAACAATCCATTCCTTTCTGTTGAACTTAACAGTTCCCACTCCCCACTCTCACTAACAAACCAACTCTTTTGAACAAAATACTCTCCCTTGCCACATCTTCCATGTACTTCCTAGCCGAGATAAGTAGCCACCAACACAAGGATTTAAAAAGCGTGTGAGGCATACAGACTTATTTCTAGAGGAATGAAGGTTATATTAGCCTAAGTAATTACAAAGCATGGTAATAAAGATTATTAGTAGGAAAACAATTTTCTATTTGCATCTTCAAACTTGATAAGAAATATTCATCATTTTATCATCTCACCTGTAACATGGTCCTCAATGCACTGGAAGATTGTTTCCAAGCAATGGCGATGCTGGCCCATAATGACTTCATTTTCTGGCATAAAAGAGAAATTGCGAAGAATATTTGATGCAGCAACGGCACACTGCTGCTTTTCAGCCCGCCCTTCATCGTCCAAATTAAACAGACCATCCTCAGCAAGCCACCATTCTGAAGGCTGAGATTTAGTTGCCTTTTTCTGCAGAGATGCCTCTGAAACAGAAGCAGATCCTATGCTGCCATAAAAAGAGCAAAATCGATGGTTACGTATGAAACCTTCTACATCAAGAATGTAGAAACCTAAAGGAATAAATGGTGGTTGCATGAAACTTACTTTGGATGGGGAACATCATTTGAGCCTAATGCTTTGTACTCATTTCCAAAACCAGTAACAATGGAGTTCACACCTAGTGACCGTATTCGTGGAGTCTTTGTTATCCCTTTAGGGAGTGCAATATCACGCCAGTCATCTATCTGTCCTTATTGCACATATAAAATATATAAGAAAAATAGTAGTTCTCATAAAATTTAAAAAAATACAAGATGAGTAAAACACAAGATGAGTGATCACGTACAACTTGCAGAAGAGCATCAAGTAATCCAGGTATTTTCGCCAAAGGGGTTGCATCTTTGCGCACTTCATCTTTCTCTTTGAAAGAGAGCAAAGTCAGAGTATTTAATGCCCATGTCAGCTCACTCTTCAATCCACTTTGTAGAGCAAGAACGATCCTTTTATTATTCTGATCTGAACATGAGGATAAAGAATTTTAGAGGAGTACTGATTACATGGCGTCGCATACTTCCATATCAATAAAGTAATGTGAAAGAGAACATGTATAGATGCAATAAGCAATTACTTCCAAGATTAGAGTTCTCCTTCAGAAAGAGATGATTCTTAATGAAGCCAATTTTATATGGGATCAAATGCATGGGTTGGTCCATTTCTGTCATACGAAGACTTCAGGTATATCTGCCCAGTATTAGATCTCAACACAGAAATAATTTACTGGGACGTGTACTGAGCATGCAAAATTTCAACTTGAATATGTACACCAGTGACGTGTGCTACTAAACGTGGTCAAAATGGCAGAGAAGTGACAACCAATTGCTCTAAACTGAGATTAAAGTCGGTTGTTTGAACTAATTGACTGCTATACAGAATTTCGCAAGCTTTTGTGAGGCCTGAGATCTCTCCGTAAGTGTTCCCACTCAATTCAGTGTTTACAAAACAGAATACCTCCAAGATCACCTAGACATCTTATTTATACCACCCCACTGCCACTGCATTACCTACTTGTACTAAGGCAGAGGTCACTTGTAACCAACCAACTAAATTTAAGTATTTACCCAGCACTGCACCACTACACCGGGTATAACACAATGATGACCACATATTTGTGATGATGCACATAGTAATGATTTTGTAACAAAAGGCGAGGTGGATGGTGAGATGTGCATGAGTGAATCTTACAAGAGATCACAGCAGTGATGGAAAGATAACTAAGAATATGGATACATTGACCATTGTAGAAAATGAAATCTTGAAGAAAAGTGGTTTGAGTTTTCAAATCTTTTAGGAATACAAATAAATAAATCTCTGGTGGGGGTAACTAAGAAGAAAATGACAAACAAAAAGTTAAAATTAAATTGCCATACATAATTTACTTTTAAAGATTTTACATTTTTGAAAAAGGAACAAACTTACCAAGCACGTTTCTGTTTCATCACGAAACAAAAATTACAAGCAATTACAAAAGCATAAAGATTATACATGTATATAAAGGGAATGTATGTGTTATCAAACGGGCCTAACTAATGATTAAATAAGTCAGAATTACAAACAATACTATCAAATTCTTTTAACTCTCAAGTCCATGAGCAAGATGAAAGCTACTTGCTATGATGGAACAATTTTGTTGAATAACAACTACTATAACAAATCAGTAGAAAACATGGTAGAAAGTAGAGAGTAGAGACTGCCATATGGATATCTAAATCCCCAACAATACCTAATTAACTAGTAGCATTGTATTAGCCAACCATACAAACTAATATGTAACAAGTTTTTGCAACTTTCACTGTTTCTAAATGTGGTGTAAAAACGTCATTTTCAAACATCACAACCAAGAAAACTTCAATATACTATGGCCACTATCATGTAAATCACGAAAGTTTAGAATCTTAAACCACATCACAAAGAAAGATCTTGTTCGACATTCTCGACTTGTAATGAAGTCGATATATTGCATATACAAAGCCATGTTAATTGGGAGATGGTGAGCCAATGAGGCTAAAGGCACCTGTTTAATACCTAGAAAAGTAGAAATATTAACAAATTCATCTTATTATAAATAAGGGTGTACACAGATCAGAAATTAGCATGTTCAATATACAGCTATTCCCATATGTGTATGCATTTAGCATGTTCAATATTGAATAGCTACCAGACCAGAAATGTTGTGTTGGGGGCAAGGAAGACTATGAGAGAACGTTGGAAGTCGCCGATTTTGAGGATGTGTAGATGCACTTGTGGTAGAACAATGCTGGATAGGATACCAAATGAGGTATTATGGATGCAATTAGGAATTGTGCCTATTACTAATAAATTGTGAGAGGATCAATTGTGGTCGTTGGAACACGATTGTAGGAGACAAATGGCAGCTCCGATGAGGAGGGTAGATAGTCTGATGGAGAAGGAGGAGTAGGTCGAGGAGGATGTGAGATGAGTAATTAAAGAGGGATAAATTTGCCTTAAACATTTCCGATATAGGAGTTCTTGGAGAGTCAGGATTAGAGTAGTTGATTAGGGGTAGGAACTTGTAGGCCGTAGCAAGCATAAATGTGAGGGAAGAGGGGAAGAATAGAGAGTTGTTGATAGGTTATAACTTATAAGAGCGATCCTATATCGAGCCAAGAACTAAGGTTGGGTGTTTCCCAGAAACTTGGCTATGTTCCTCATTTCTTTGTACCTACTTCTGTTCCTATGTTGTGCTTATTATCTTTTAGCCTTAGTTTTTTTCTTTTCAAGATCCTCTCTTTTGAACTCTTTTGATTTTCCTTCTTTTTCTTCAAACTTTATGACAACCTTTCTAAAAATCATAAGTCAAACTCTTTCCTCATATACACTCTTTCATAAGCCGAGGGTCTTCACCGAAACATTCTATCCTATTTACTCTTTGGTGTACAGGTCACGTCTGCATATTTACTAGGTTAACTTGGTTTGGTTTGGTTTGGTTTGGTAATGCTGAATTTATATCCACATCCAAAGGATATTCATTATATTACATTAGTGTGTAACACATAATTGTCATGTCATGTAAAAGAGATACACACAAGTCTGTGTCTGTTTCTAGTTATTTAACTTCTATGAGTATTGCAATATCGGCAGCAAGAGATTATATGATAAAAAAATTGTTCAACATTATTGCCATCAATGAAAACATCCTGCACTTGGAGATGATCACTCCTTTCAACTACATCATTTCAAATCACAACCTAGTGCATCCCAATAAGTATTCTTTAGATATTTTTAGCATACTTATAGATAACATTTTCACTGAAAAAACAATAAAAAGTCCTAATGACGATCCTTTCTTTCCAAATAGAGAGGTACACAACTACACATAGACTTCAAAATAACTTCAACCATTGATTTTCACCTTCAAAGTTGTTAAGAACACTAATCTTTTCATCAAAAACAAAAATTGATGATTTACATTGAACATTAACAAAATGTCTTCAAATTACTACAACCTAAAGCTAAATTACTAACATAATCTACATCTACATGTATTCAGAAACAACTAGCTACAAAATTTTGAAGTTTCAGAACGAATTGATAAAAAACAACATAATTAGGGTTTTTGAAAAAAACTGACCAGCGAAAGAGGAGTGAACTTGGAGCGATGGTCCAAGAAGCGTCGATGGCGCCGCCGCCTCGGCCGCCAACGCTGCAGCCGGATTGCTATTAGTGCTTCCAAACGGCCGGCCTCTTTTGGCCGCCGGTGTGCCGGAACCGCCGGAACCGCCGCCGGTCTTACCTACCTCTCGTTTCTGCATCTCTCTACGCACATGAAACAGGCGTGTACAAACCCTAACTTTATCTGCCACCTGAATTTTGAATAATTTATAGTGTGGTATGTTTTTATTTTGAACCTTTCAATTTTAGTCGTTTCCGTTTGGTTCCGTTAATATTTAACGGGGGGAATAGACGATGATCTCTTTGCCTCCCGGATTGTCATCAACGTGCTTTGAAGATATTGTTCTCAACGGAAATAATACAACCAATGAATTGAACTTTTAACGCTCCTTGTAAGAATTAGCCAGAAATAAATTTGTGTATGTTGTGTATATACCATGTTATATTACCTCTAGTAGAAAATAGGTGTTACGTTATCAATATATTTCTTAAAAATCATCAATTAATATTGTGATAGTTTAACAACGCACAAGATAATGTTACAACATATCATATGAAAACAACATCCACAAATGTAAACATGCTAATTATACTCATAAATCTATACATTTACCAACTTATTTTTCACTGTTCATAAGGAACAGTGAAAAAATATAATAAAGAATAAAAATAATACATAGACATATTTAGAAATATGATGGTAAGCATGATATCATCCTCTTCTTCACCTTTTTTAATATAAATCTATTATAAATTTTACATTTTGTACCCTCATGGTTATGTAATTATTTAGTTTGTACCTTTTAATTTTTAACCTTTCATTTTACATTTTTATTATATTAATATATAATCGTATTTTGATTAAAATGCGTTAAAAAATACGTTTTATATTTAATAAGTTACATCATTATAATTGTCTTTTTCATACCTTTCAAATGAATCTAATATTAAATATTTTTCGATTTAATTATGATTTTTTATATAATATGTACTACGTAAAAATATTTCAAATATTTACAACTCATGCCATTATATAATATTTACAAACTTAATTGTTAAAAGAACATGTCTTAATTCTGAAAACTTGATCGTTAATTTATTTCGAATACTTTATTCTAATTTTAATCGGTATAGTTAACCAGGGATATTGACCACACCAAAATCTACGTTGACCCGATTTTAATTTTATATTTTCTCACAAAATTTTCTTTTCTACGTTAATCTCCATTTAAGTCATAGTTGTTCTATCGATTTAAGTTACATTTCAACTATTTTAGTGTTGATTTATATCGTTATAATTTTATAACCTCCCATTTCCCCGCAACGGGGGACCAAAAACCTCGTTAGTATAATTTGGTTGACCTCAGTGCATGATGTTACACTATTGAAGACAAAATAAAGCAAGATGATATGAAATGTAGCAAACTTATAGCTATATCGTATGAACGAAACACACACTCTAGAACATGTGAACTTGCCAATTTTTTTCATATTCGCAAAGGTATAACACCTCACATGCAATATCATTCAATAAAACATATTGAAAACACTTCATAGTAAAATAGGTATGTGTATATATAAAATCACATTCGCATGACACACATACAAAATATTTTCAGATTTTTTAGTTATCAATTTTTCCCATCTGGTATGGGTTAACGACTCTTTCTATGGCGCGTCTTGGATAATTATGTCATTGTCTACTCATTATGGACTCACCGTATCTTTAACCCTTCATTGACACATGTTGCACTAACCATTGACATCCACATAGGTTAACCAAAGTTACTTACATATGAAACTCATTTAATACATAACATTGTTGAATTCATATTGAATGTTACTTAACAAACTGAACATTTTGAAAGTAGTAAGCCATATACCACACACTGATTTTCAAAATATTAAGAACATATATTAACATGGATCCTATTTTACCTGGAATGAAATTCACATGTTCATGTAGGTTGATAAATGCTCTTGAATTTGTAGCTAAACACACCATAAGTGATTGGTAACATGAAATTTGGGCCTACGCTTAGATTATTTGAGTTGGGTTTTTAGGGCCCGTGTATATATATGAATTAGGGCTTCTTATCCTCATTTCATGGGAAAGTGAAAAGGTGTAGTGTGTGTTTTGACAGAAATCAAAGCAAAGGTGAGTGTGTGTGAAAGGATTTTGGGAGAAACATTGGAAAAAGAGGGTGGATTGAAGAAGAAGCCTGCAATTGGAGCATCTTGAATCATATAAAGCATTTTGGAAGGTATTAATCTAATCCTTGTGTTCTAAGCCTCCATTACTAGAGTTCTTCAAGTTCTTTGTAAAGATTTGGTCATTTAGGCTCTTTTATTAATTGGGTTTTTTGTTGGATAATGATTAGAATGAAATCAAAGGTTTATTACATCTTATCTATTGTTAATTTAGTTAGGTTTGATGCAATTATTTTAGGATTTGGGTTGTATATGGATAGTTTGGTGAAAAACCCCCATTATGGGTGATTTTGGATAAAATGCATTGTAGAATTGGTGTTTAATCCATAAGTTTTATTGGATATTGATTTCATAATGATATGTTATGATTTGGGATTTTTTGGTTTCTTTTAGTTGTTGTCCAGATCTTGTAAAAATCGTAATAAATCGCTTGTACATCAGTTTGAGGCGTGTAATATGTCCTTGGAACCATATCGATGTCCTCTACAAACTGTATGTTTTGAGGAAGAGCTGATTCGGACTGTAAGTAGGTCAAAAATTGAGATTTATAGAACAACTCTATTCTATGACGGGATTTAGTAACAAGTTTTCAAATGTTTGTATAAAGTTGGTTTTAAATCCATTTGGGTTGGTTCTTAATGGGTTGGAAAGGTTAAAGAATTGTCTAAGTATTTTATTTAGAGTTCTTTAATTGATTTAGTGGTTACAAATGATTTATCTAGGTAATAAGGAAACTGCGCAAATTGGATGAAAAATAGGTTTAACTTAACCTAACAAGATGAGTTCCCTTGCGCTTTTACTCAAACTATAAAATGTTTATAAGTGTTTTTAATGCGCTGAAGATGGTTTAATGATTTCGCTTGATGGTTTAATGCTTATTGTTATTATAAATGCTTCAAATGCTTTTACTTCACTTTATCAATATGAAATGCGATACATGATTAAATGTGATTAATTATGTAATGGACAGGAGTTGGTTCTACAGATGTGGGTATTAATACTATGGGATGCATGGACTTGGTCCCTACATGATCTTTTGGGTGTGTCTTGAATTCGTTTCATACATGTGGGTAATTACCATATGGGGACTTTGCCTGGGCCCCGACATGTTTGGGTCTCTGTGCTCCCTTTCGGTCCTTGTTGTTTCGGTGTGTTATTGGGCTCGTACGGATGGATTTGAATTGCTTGAGGATTTCATTGAAATGTAGGGAATTCACTAGACCTTACGGTCTAACCCTCGCTTGTTCAAATGTTTTAAAACCATTTTCATGAAAGGGTTTTATAGCGGGGTCTTCCAAAGGAAAAAGAGAGGATTTGAGGTGTGATTCGGATTGGCAAATAGAGACCCGACATACTAGTTTTGATGTTATAATTTTATTAGAACTCTTAGTTGCTAGTTGCACTTTATGTTTACGTTAACATATTTGTCGGATTTACCCACTTGACATTGTGGTGACCCTTTTGATCGAATTTTTATATCCTTAATAAGAATTGAAGGATTTATTGAAGTGTGGGTCGTTACAATGTCCAATGAAAAATGGTGGTTGAAAACGGGCCCAGTTTTCATAATGAAATTATCTTGCAAGATTAGATTAGATTTGAAGGCATTTTGAATTTAATTGAATTTCAATATCATGTCTGGTTTAAACGATTTCATTTAAATCCTAATATATGCGATTTTGAAATCTCACAAGGTTCCTTTATATTTCTTGAGATTTTGTAAGAATTATATGTCATAGTGTTTGAAACATTTGTTTTGTAATAGTTTAATTATTTTTATAGTTACTTATAATTTATCTATATAACATACTTATAAAAATTGAAATTCAATTCCATTCCAAATCAAACAAATTAAGCACACTAAGAGCATCTTCAATAGCATTGCTAAAATAGAAAAAAATATGTTTTTTCTTCCTAAATTGCTCCAACAGCATTGCTAAACCATTTGCAAAAATAGAAAATTTTGAAATTTCTCCAAAATCTCTAAATGATGAAAGATGAACATTATTTTAATGTATTCCACCAATGACATAATTGATGTTTAAAAGTTTTTAAAGTTTATCGGGATAATATTATAATAAATATAATGTACATTTTAATAATATAAATGATTATAGATTCTCTAGAATAGCAAAGTTGTTGAAGATCAAAAAATATAGTTTTAAAGATTTTAATCTTTTATTCTCTATTTAAAAAAAAATATAGCAAAGTTGTTGAAGATGCTCTAAATACTTGAAATCCATTTACAAAATCAATTCATTCACCCCTTAATATATAGAGTAAAATACAAATTTGGTCCTTGTGGTTTACCAAAAGTCTCACTTTTGGTCCCTACAGTTTAAAAAATACACATTAGCCATCCGAATTCACGTTTTCATTCAATTTTAGTCCCTGAGGCTATCAGACGTTAAAGAAATCAGCTAAGTCGGGGTAGTTTAAATTTTCTCCATTTTTTCTAGTTTTTGCTTTAGGAGTAACCATATAGACCAAAAATGTAACTTACTCTATTTATATACATATTACACTAATACCCTTTATCTTCATCTTCTACCACCACCATCCATCACCACCACAACCACCTACACACCCATCTTCATCATCCACTACCACTACCACCCATTACCACCCATCACCACCACCACCACCAACCATCATCACTTAACCCACATCCTCTTACACCCATTAACCCACCACTATCCATCTACACCACCCACCTCCCATCCACCACCAACACAACCGCCGCCACCAAACCACCATCACCACCACCCATTTCATCTACCACCACCATCACCACCCATTTCATCCAACACCAACCCTAAAATCAAAACAGATCTGAAGAAACCCTAGAAATTATCAAATCTAAAGAAACTAAGAAAACCGAATCTTCCTCACCGTCAATAGTAGAATCTTCGGCAACGGCAACGGCTGCCATCGACGAATTGCTGGACTTCATGTAAACTAGTGAATCAATCTGGTGGGTTGAGATGGGTTTTTGATCTGGTGCGTTGCTGGTAGGTTTTCGATCTGGTGGGTCGTCAGTGGTAGTTGCAAATGATGATGATGGTTGGTCGTCGGTAGGTTTTCGATCTGGTGGGTCGCCGATGGTAGTTGCAGATGATGATGATGGTAAAGGTGGGTTTTATATTCACTAATCCTATTAATCCTGATGTTCTAACTATTCGCCAACAAAATATTGGAGATGCAATTTGCAAAGAAAGAACACATCAAGTGCATCAATATTGTGCACATTGGGTTTATGAATCAGGGATTCCTTTTCATGCCGTCGATAATGATGGATTTAAGAAGTTTGTTGAAGCAGTTGGGCAATTTGGTCCATGTTACCGTCCTCCAAGCCAATATTTACTTAGAGAACCCTTGTTGAAGGAAGAAGTTGATTTGACTAAAGGGCTTCTTAAGAATCAAGAAGAAGAGTGGGCAAGAAATGGTTGTTCGGTTATGATCGATGGTTAGACAGATCAGAAAAGAAGAAGCATAATGAACCTTTGTGTGAACTCAAGAATAGGTACAACGTATCTTTCTTCCGTTCAATGTTCCAAAGATGCACATACGGGCAAGTACATATTTGATTATGTTGACAAATGTATTGAAGATGTTGGAACACAAAATGTCGTAAAAGTTGTTACAGATAATGCTACTAATAATATGAAGGCCTCCCAATTGTTGATTAAGAAGAGGCCAAACATGTTTTGGACTTCTTGTGCGGCACATACCATCGACCTTGTGAATCCCAGATAATAGAGAATGAAAGATGGAGAGAAACTAAAGCAAATGATTAAGCATTGATGAACAAATAGTGGTGAGAATGTTGGTAGAATGATGTTGAGAAGACAAGAGAATAAATGCTTCTTGGGATTGCTTCTCATTCAAAAGTAGTAGGCTACCAAGTTCTACTCAAAACCCTAGGCTATAGCACTGTTTATATAGCACTAGGTATAAGGAAAATACAAGACAAGCCCTTAGAGTCTATGACTCTTTACAAAAGAGGGCAAACATAAACTAAAGCTAAATACTAGAATAAGGAAAATACTGGATAGACCCTTGACTTCTTCACAACCTCAAAGTGGGGTCTAACAATCTCCCCCTTTGGGAAGAAGTCAGAAGGGTGGTGGAAGCTCAAGCGCTGGTTCCCACTTCGACATCTAAAGGAACTCCTCCCATTCACCAATGATCCTAGCTCGCATCTGCATAGCCGCTTCCACTCGTCTGTACATGAGCCTCTCCTTGAGCTTTCTCTCAATCAGGTTCATGGCCTCCAAAATCTTTCCCTTTCCGTCTACGAACTTCCGACTCGGTACCTGATCAGCCAAGAGTCTACTCTGCATTCCGTTGAAGACGTAGAGAAGGGTTCCGTCGCAGAATTTAGCAAGTTCGCTAAATCGCATGAATCTTCGTTCCCTCTTCTTCATCGTCACATAAAGAACCCCGTGCTCCGGTATCCTGGTTGGCATGTATGGAAGGTAAGCATCAATGCCAGGTACGAGCAGGTTCGGGCGGAGCAGGTTGACCTTCGGCTGGCGGCTCTCGATAGCTAGCTGGTAGTCCGTCACACGCGCAAGGGTGATCGCATGACGAACATACTTCTTCAAGATTTCGGTGCCGTCTCTGTAGTGCTCAGGTCGGAGAATCGGGCCCTGGAGGTACTTGATGAGCGTCAAAAGGTCTTCAAGGTGAACTCGGTCCAGATCTGCTTCTGTGAAGGTCCAGTCTTGCAACACACCTCGAGGAACGCCGGTCCCGTACATATGGACGTCGTACTCAAGGAACACCTGATGGCCATGTCTGTAGGGGCGCATAGCAGTTACCTTGATGAAACGACGTCGGATTCTTTGACGTCCGTGGGTGGCCCAGTTGCACATCCTCTGGTGCACGTATGCAGTCCTTCTCCTCTTGTTCTTGATGTGCGAGATCCCGAAGTAAACCTTTCTTGACCAGACGTGCAGGTTCTCCTGCTGGAAGATGCGGCTGAAAGATTCCTCAAGGAATGGCCTGAATATGACGGAGTGGTTCCAGTTGAGCTGGATGACAACTGGAGCGGAGGACTCTGGATCTGTCGAGTGAATGGTGCGAGGAGCATCCGGAGTGGGAAACTCGAACGCTGACATAAAGCTGGTGTAGTCGGTGTTTTGGACGATGTCGTCCCCCTTCTTGTATATCTTGAGGCTCTGAGCGAGCGACCGAAGAATCTTCCGGGCTTCCTCCGGAATCTGAAAGTCTGTAGGGTCTGTCGGTGCTGCTTCCGGGGGAACGACCTCGATCCCTGCTGTCTCGGTCAGATGAGGAAACTCAACTACCTCACCTGCCGGAATTGGCTCGTAGCGCCAGCTCCCCATGTCGGGAATCGCCTCCGTATCTGAATCTATGAATGAAGTATCGGCGGCGGCTGATTCTGACGGGGCACTCGAGCTAGCAGATCGTGAAGCTGAAGCTGTTGTAGCAGGCGCGGAACCCGAGGCTTGAGCGAAGCCGATGCGAGGTCGTTTGGCTCCTTGCATCTCCCCCTCATGAGGACCTGCGCCCGGGTCAGTGTCATCATGTCCCCGTTTTGAGGACTGAGCCTGAGGCCGGCATGCTGCCTCGAGTTCGCGGATACGTCGGTTGGCGGCCTCCAACTGCGCTTCCCTCTCTCGCAACTGGGCATCCCTGGCGGCTAGAAGTTCTTCCGCGCGCTTGAGCTTGGCCGAAAGCTTGTCATTCTGAGTCGTCAGCGCGGAGACCGTCATGTTGAACTCGTCTTCATGAACATAGCCCGGGATGGCTTCCTGATGTGATGGTCGCGGAGGTTGTAGGCGGAGGACTGGCTCGGTACGAGGAGGAGCCACTGACTGTTGCATCTGAAGCTCGGTCGACTTGCCCTTGGCTTGGCGTCGAAGTTCTTGCAGTTCTTTCTCCCGTTCGGCGTCGCGAGACTTCAGAGTCTCGATCTCTCCCCTTTGCTCGTTGAGAGCACTCTCGAATGCCTCAAGTTTGGCATTGCGAGAGGCCTCGGCGCGGTCGAGCTCTGCGAACCTGTCTTGGACGACTTTAAGGATGTCGCCCGAATCCGTCGGACCCAGTCCCGGTAGTACAACACCCGGTGCCACTTGGGCGCCAGTTGACGAGAAGAGTCCTACTGAGGTGCTCTCTCGGCCTGAAGTCATCGCTGGTGTAGGGTTGACGATGTCAGGACTTCCGGTGGATCCTCGAAGGGCGTCATCAGACGCACCGACTCTCCCCGTTCCGGCCAGGCCACTCGGGCGGGCGGATGATGCTCCTAGAAGTGTCCTATCCAAATGAATGACTTGAAAAGTCTCGGTAAGTGGCTCTAGGACAACTGGTGCACGGAAAGAAGGCGAGAGTTGGGGCAGTTCCTCTCTTATGTCAACACCGGCAGACTCCAAGCGAGTGGCCGGTGGAAGTTGTGCTAAATCCCCGTGAGAAGATGAAACGACCATCTGTTGAGAGATGGCCGAGTGGGTGGCTTGGGCGTGCAAATGCGCTGGTTGGCTGCCAGCGTCTTGACCCGACGTCACAAGGTGACCGGTCTGTATGTGGGTTGCCTCTGTGGGGGAGTGACTCGGGGTAGATGGGAGTCCTAGGGTGTCTAACCTAGTGGGTTCTTCTTCTCCTCCATGTTCTTCTATCCTAAGCCACTCTTCGTCTAGGTGGACCTCTTCTTCGCCGGTCTCTTTTCCTAGACCCTCACTTGCGCCCTCAAGGTCTTCAACACCTTGTCTCTCCGCTGCCGATCCCACTTCTTCTTCATCACCATCACGACCTTCGGTTCGGCCGTCAGAATCAACTTCATCGTGTTTGAGGATGTCCACGGAGTAGTCTCCGTTGAAAGATGACGTTTCCTCATCTTCATCTCTTTGAGCCTTGCCGCTCTTGAGGTTGTCCACCTCCTCTGAAGAACCATCACCGAAGTCCACTTGTTCGGACTCGGTGGCCTCAACATCAACAACCTCTCGGTTGGACGGAGTGTGATCGGAGGAGGACTCGTCATGGCCTTCATCACGGCCGGATGCATCACCGGAATCATCTCCGGAGGGTTCGCCTTCTGGATCTCCTTGTGGCCCGGGAGCAGCGTCGGTTTGAGGAGGCGAAGGAACGTGGGCTTGTTCTTGTGGGGAAGCTTCCACGTCCCCACCCTGTACTACTGGTCATAGTGCTGATGACTGCTCCCGTTCGTCAGAATGGTCTGGAGAAGGCGGCGAGTACCTTTGAGCGCCGGTGTATCTCTTCGTTCTGGCGCGAACGTAGTACTCGTCGGAGTGCTCATCAATCAACTCCCGACGTGTGCGGCGACCTCTCGCTTGACGCACCTGTTGGTAAAGTGCGCTCGGACCAACATGAGGCACGTGTGGAACCGCGGAAGTACCAACTATTCTACCCGGCGACCCCCTCACGTCTACTCGTACCACACCCGATCCGGAGGCACCCCCAGTGGTACCCCGGGGCTCGGCACCTAAGGCCCGAGCCGACCGACGGACGGCTTGCACATCCTGGGCAGGGCTCCTCGGCTCTGAGGAGTCCGTGGACGTGTCACCTAGACCTATGGACGCCCTATATAGTCCTACACACACTGCTTCCCTATCCGCGGTGGCCAACACGTGACGAGGAATCGGCATTTCCTCTTGGCCGGGCTTGAGTTCCCGAACCTTGGACCTGGAGAGTTCCTTGCTCTTGAAGGTCGGGTGGCGCGATCTTCGAGCGACTTCCGGATGACGGTCCATGTGGTCGCGGATCATCAACGCGAAGAAGCGCATCCATGGGATGGACGAGTGTTTGCTGCGCTGATCGTTCGGGTCCACATCCCGTGTGACGTCGATCCATAGCTGAGCGGCGACGTCGATTCGTCGGCTGTAGATGATAGAGTGGATCACATGCCACAGCTGGGTCGATGCCTTGTCGATGCCCTTAACTTTGGCAGACAGGCTACGGTTCACGATGCTGAACAGAGTAGCCCAAAGAGGTGGCAGCATGTTGTTGGTAACATGCGAGATGCCGTTGAGTCGTTGTCCCGGGTTCGCCATGACACCGATGGCGAGGATCTCGCTGAACAGCACAGGTACTTCAACTATCGGCTCGAATGGGGCATCCGCAGAGTCAGCTGGCAGATGGAGGATGCGTCGGAAATCAGCAAGGGTGACAGACATCTCCGTCTGATCTACGCGTCCCACGAGAGTTCGGCCTCCGGCATGATGAACAATTCTGGAAGTGTTCCAGAATTTGTTGAAGGTAGATCATAGGCACTTCAGCAGTGGCCTCGAGAGCATAGGCCAAGGGGTGCACCTTCAGGATCTCCAATATCACCGGTTCTTGGGCCGGGAAGCTGTTCAGATCTATGTACCCGTTGTTCTGAGTGATAGGCTTCAGATCCTCCACGGCGATTAGTGCGCGGTCAGCAGCTCCGTTGAATGGTAGGGCCATATCTGTTTAATGATAATGCATAAACGAAGTTAGAATGGTCAACGAGCAACCAAGTGTTAAGAAAAACTGGAGAGCATAAGTGTACCAAACCCGATTCGGGTTTTGGCATAACCCGAATCGGGAATGTGTCAAACCCGAATCGGGTAAGACAACACTCATGATCAACCAAGTTTCTAACACTTGAAAAATTTCGGCATGACCTCGACTCAACGCGAGTCGAGAAACACGAGTACCCGAATCGGGTTACTCAGTTTCCCAAGTCGGGAATTGAGATCACTTAAAATGAGTGTATTTCCTCAAGAAACCCGATTTGGGAATGGAGAATACCCGAATCGGTAAAGAGTGTGTAACTTAGAAAAATTTTGGATTTCCTTAAGAAACCCGATTCGGGTTTTAAGTATACCCGAATCGGTAAAGAAGGTTTTAAACACTTAGCACAAATTTGAAACGAGTTCAAAAAGTCCACCCTCAGACTGGATGCGGGAAACTTGGATACCCGAATCGGGTTAACCATGTTTCCTGGATCGGGATTTTGAAAACGAGATAACAAGGGTTCCACGATGGATCGATGCGGGAAACCCGAATACCCGAATCGGGTTATTAGGTTTCCCGAATCGGGACTTATACAAAACAAGATCATTCAAGATACCCGAATCGGGTATTATGAACATCTGAAGAACATTCAAGATACCCGATTCGGGTATTATGAATACCCGATTCGGGCTTCAAGAACAGCCGACGACTGTTCGACTTCAACAGATCCAAATCGACTCAAAACACGATCTAAGAACTTGTAAACTAGTACATTATGATCTAAAGAAGTTCTAAACAAGTTCCTAACCAACAAACGACCGATTGGACGTCCCGAAAACCCATTCCAAAGAGTTTGGGTTTCGGGTTTATCCAAGAAGCTTTAGACTTTGATTCGGCTAAGATAACGATAAAGATACATGTTAATGCTTATACCATTGTGTCCGAAATCTTACCGTGATCGTCTGGAAGTAGTCGGATCGAAGAACGGAGGTCGGGATCGCCGGAAAAGTGACCGGAAGCGGGATGGTGAGTTTGGCGGTTCGTGAATGAGAGAGAGAGAGTTTGAAAAACTGATTTCTTGTTTTGAAAGTATAAGAAATAGAAAAGGACAAAAATCCTTTTTAAATATCAGGGGAGTCAACTTATCTGTTTAAGGATAAGTGAACCCTCTTTTCACTCTCAACTTTCGAAAATGGCACAAACACCCCCTGGACTACAAGTTTCGCGAAAGTTGCAAAACGAGTCCCTGAACTTGAGTTTTAGAGAATTTTCAAAATCAGCCCTTGAACTTAAGTATCAGAAAGTGGCAGATTAGGTCTCCGAACTTGTAAGTTCAGAAATCTGTCACATCCACCCCCTGAACTTGCAAGTTCACAAAAATGCACAAGTTCAGTCCCTAGACCTCAACGTAACGACTAACCTGGATATGTTTTCATCGGGTATTAACTGTTTAACCCCGGTATCGGATTTAGCGCGAGTCCTGATCTGATTTAATCAGAAGTCGTTGTTATGATCCACACCTACAAAACAAAGTTCAGGATGGTATCCATTGTAGTGTGGATCCGATAACGTTAGCACAAACAATTATATGATTATACAGACACTCCCCCTCGAAAGATGCTATGTATTCAAGTCTCCCCTACACACATGCATCCTAACAGATCCCCAGCTCCCCCTAGACTTTAGGCGGGAGGTCTAGCATTCCTAGCTTGCTTAGAAGAAAGAAATGGCGTTTCTCATCAAAGGCCTTGGTGAACAAGTCAGCAAGCTGAAGATCACTTTCCACAAAAATACAGTTCAATATTACCTTTTTCGACATGATCCTTGATGAAGTGGTATCGGATGTCGATATGCTTCGTTTTGGAGTGCTGAACTGGATTTGCGGTGATCTGAATGGCACTTTGAGAGTCGCAGTAGATTGGAATCTGGTTCATGGTGTACCCGAAATCCGCCAGTTGGGTTTTCATCCATAGAACTTGTGAGCAACAACACGCGGCCGCAATGTATTCAGCTTCGGCCGTGGAAAGTGACACACAGTTCTGTTTGCGTGATGACCAACTCACCAACTTGTTCCCGAGGAACTGGCAGGCTCCGGATGTGCTCTTCCTGTCCAACTTGCAACCTGCATGATCAGAATCTGTATAGCCAATTAGCTCAAAACTAGAACCCTTTGGGTACCAAAGGCCAAAGTCTGGCGTGCCCTTCAGGTACCTAAGGATTCTCTTCACAGCCTTAAGGTGTGAATCACGCGGGTCGCACTGATAACGAGCACAGACACCCGTGGAGAATACAATGTCAGGTCTACTAGCCGTGAGGTATAGCAAGGAACCAATCATTGCCCGATATTGCTTTAGATCTACCGGCTTGCCAGACAAGTCGGCGTCCATTTGAAATGATCTGGACATTGGTGTAGCAGCAGAGTTTGAGCCAACCACATCAAAACGTTTTAATAAATCGTGAACATATTTTGATTGGTTTATGAAAATGCCTTCAGGGCACTGACAGACTTGAAGTCCCAAAAAGAATGTCAATTCACCCATCATACTCATTTGAAATTGTGATTTCATAGTGTGCTCAAACTCTTTGCACAACTCAGGCTTTGTAGATGCAAAGATGATGTCATCCACGTATATCTGTACGATAATTAAATCATCACCTGATTTACGAAGGAATAAGGTGGGGTCGATTGTACCTTTCTTGTAGCCAGCTCCTAGCAAATAGATAGTAAGAGTTTCATACCATGCTCGTGGAGCTTGCTTGAGACCATAAAGTGCCTTGTCTAACGCATAGACATGGTCGGGAAACCTCGGATCTACAAACCCCTCGAGTTGTTCAACATACACTTCCTCATGAAGGACACCATTCAGGAACGCACACTTGACGTCCATTTGGTAAACCATCATATTCTTGTGAGCGGCGTACGCGAGAAAGATCCGTATAGCTTCTATCCTTGCAACCGGCGCAAACGTCTCGTCGTAATCGATACCCTCTTGTTGGCGAAATCCCTTGGCGACCAAACGAGCCTTGTTGCGAATAACAAGGTTGTTTTCATCCTTTTTGTTCCGGAAAATCCATTTTAAGCCGATGATGGACTTCCCCCATGGTCGTTTTACCAGGCGCCAAACCTTGTTCCTTTCAAACTCTGCCAATTCGTCTTGCATGGCTCTTACCCAGTCCGGGTCTGACAGAGCTTGATTGATTTCCGACGGCTCAAATTCGCTTAAGAAACAGGCGAAGAGACCTAAGTTGTCAGATTTCTTTGATGATCGAGTTTGGACATTCCGAGATGGACTCCCGATGATCTGGGATGGAGGATGACTTCTTGACCACTTTCTTGAGTGAGGAAGAGTGACATAGGACTCTTGGTTGTTCGTTGCGTCGTTCTCATCTTGCACGACGAAGTTTCTTGACTGGATTCCTCCGGAAGGACCACCTGCAGTCCTTCCCAGTGGCTCAATATTCAGAACAACTTCCAGTCTGGGCTCCCGAACCACTTGAGCATACGATCTTTGAGAGGTGCTCGGAGATGGTTGCGGAGCGGCTTCAGTGACCGGAGCACGAACAGGTGTTGAATTCTGTGCTACAACGGGTTCTTGTGAAGCTCCTGAAGGTTGCTCGTTAGATGAATTCTGAGGTGGTGAGACCACTGGTTCTGTAGTCGTATTCTGAGCGGAAGTAGTAGCCTCAGATGTGCTTTCCGTCACGAAAGCATCGGACGATACAGACGTCGTGGAGTTTCCAGGTGCAGCAGGTACGATGATCGGACCAGTTAAGATCGGCAAATCATAGTCTGAAGGATCTATAAAATCTGAATCAAAGGTGTTAGGTCTAAAATCTGTGCGCGGTGGTGCATTAGGCAAGTCAGGCAGAATAGCATCAGGATTACTAGAGCTAGCATCAGAGAGAGTTTCGGTTTCAGAGAAATCTACATTGGTACTTTCCAGGATGGTTTGGGATCGTTTGTTGTAAACCCGATAGGCCTTTGAGTGTGGTGAGTATCCTATGAAGATAGACTCATCAGCCTTGGGATCAAACTTTCCCAAATCGTCCCGGTCATTCAGAATATAACACTTACAACCAAATACCCGTAGATGCTTGATGTCCGGCCTGCGCTTCTCGATCATCTCATAAGCTGTCTTTCCGGTTCGCTTTATGATGAGAGTGCGGTTTTGCGTGTAGCATGCCGTTGCTACCGCTTCGGCCCAAAATGATTTTGGAACGCCGGAATGGGCCATCATGGATCTTGCTGCTTCGACTAACGTCCGATTCTTCCTTTCCACTACCCCGTTTTGTTGAGGGGTACGTACGGCTGAAAAGTTGTGAGAGATCCCCACATGTTCAAGGAAGGATTGCAGCTTCGAGTTGCGAAATTCGGTTCCGTTGTCGCTCCTCAACTTCTTCACCTTTAGATTCAAGGAAACTTGGATCCGTTTGATGAAGGCAATGATTCGATCCGCAGCATCAGATTTGGCACGAAGAAATTCAAGCCAAGTGAACCGAGAGAATTCGTCAACCAGGACTAGCATGTATTTCTTTCTTGCTAGACTTTCAATCCTCATCGGCCCACATAGATCCATGTGTATCATGTCGAGTGGACTTCGACAATTAGTTTCCAACTTGGGAGGATGGGAACTTCTCTTCATTTTTCCTAACGCACATGCAGGACAAAGTGTGTCCTTGGAGAGGCGTGTCTCGGGAAGTCCACTGACCAAGCCTCTTGAAACCAGCTTGTTCATGTCTTTGAAGTTCTGATGACATAGCCGTTGATGCCATAACCAACTGTCCGCCTTGGTAGCTTTCGCGAGCAAACAGATTTTGTTGTCTGGTTGTGATAGATCTTCAAACTGAGGATGTGATTGGGGAATGCATCTGAAGACGGTGGTGTACAGATTCTCAGTTCTGCGTGCAACTAGAACGGGATCCTCATCTTCCGTGTTCACAGTAGCTCCATACATGAATTGTTTGCACCAGTAGCCATTGTCACAAAATTGGCTGGAGCTGAACATGTTGTAAGCCAAACCCCTCACATACCTCACCTGCTTGATTATATACTTCCCATCTGTGATGCTTCCATACCCCTCTATCCTTTTAGGTCTTGAATCAGCCATCTTGACGTATCCCTCAAACTTTTCAACGAAGTCAAAAAGGAAGGACCGATGACCAGTCATGTGTCGATGGGCTCCTGAATCTATGTACCACACATGACTGACCTGCAAAAGGATTAAGCTTGTTTAGGGACCCATTGCCCAATGGGTTCCTTAGGGTTAGATGAAGCAGGTAAAACACTCGGTGCAGTCTCCTTTTCGGATTGCTCCTTAGGCATAGGGGACTGTACTGAGGAGGAGGTTTTAGAGTTTCCTCTTCGCCTCCTTCGTCTCTTATGAGACTTGGCATTCAAAGTATGAGCATTTAAAGAACTAGCCACACCAAAGCGCAAGAGATTGTCAAACATAGTGCACATGTCATTCCTAAAAGTAGCAAAAACATTGTTCAAATTCCCATTACGGGTTACAGACAAGTTTGAATCTAATCCTACACTAGGTGGGGCATGACCTAGATCCGCACGAACAGGGCCACGCCTCTTAGGGAAAGCAGAAAAGGAATTGTTCCTTCCTTGATCCTTTCTTGGTGGCTTCACATTCTGTCCACCATCTTCTTTCCTCCCAACTGCATTAGAAGCAATGTGTGAGTTAGAGGACGGTTTGTGTGAAATGGATTTACCACCTTTTCCAGATGACGGTTTTTGAAAATTAGGTTTTGTGGAGTTGAAAGGTTGTTTTTGATTAGGTTTGGCCCGAGAGTTCTCACCCACTTCAAAGGAGCTTGAATTGAGCTCAAGACTTTTTATGGGTTTGGCTGAAACGCAAGCATCAGCAGACTTGGAATTCTTGTTCTGGAGACCTTTGGGTGCGTGAGGCTTAACTGACTTCCCTTTGTCAGTACCAACACATTTTTCACCCGCGGGTTTGTTTATCTCAGAACTGGATGCAAGTGTAACAGTGGACTCATCGGGTTTGGTTGGAACGCTTACCCTTTTCTTAGGAACGAATCCGGAAGGATCATCACCCTCATCCAAGAATATCTTAAGATTGTATTCAACAATGGGGTCTTGGACGGTCTTAGGTTCACTGATCCTATGGTGTGAGCTAAGGACAGTCTCATCATCATCTGATTCTATCGAGCAAAGGTTTTCAAAATCAAGGACTTTCTTTTTCAAAAGGGAATTGGACACCAGTTGGTTGGTTAAAGCTTGACGATACTTAATCCTCTCATCATGAAAAAGTTCTTTTGTTATTTCAAGGTGAATGTCTGTGAGGATGTACCGAGTTTGAAGATCTGCAACCTTCGTTTTGAAGACAGTAAAAGAAGAGGTTGCAGTTTCACACTCTGAAGAGAGCCTAATTCTCTCGGCATTAGCCTCAAGAAGGTCCTTTTCAAGTGTGAGAACCAATGTGTCCTTTTCCGAGACAATCGCTCTTAGATTCAGAATCTGATGTTGACAGGCATCTAAGTCCATGGCCTTCAACCTAAGCTCAAAAATCTCCTTCTCCAGCTTGACTAGGTCCGGACTCTTAGTTGCGGAAACATCCTTTGGGGGGATAACTAAGACGTCCTCTGATAATTCCATCTCCCTAGAGTCATAGCTTGAGTTCAGGTTGGAATAGTCTATGGGAGGCATCGCTACCTTAGGAGTTCTGGCTTTGATACTTTCCCAGTCTGAGTTGGTATTCCTAGGGTCCTCAGCTGGAGTGAAGATAGGTCCTATGGGAGTGGGACTGGTGGGAGGACTATTGGAGGTATTATCAGACAGACTAGTAGTCCTAGTTATGACTTCTCCGTTAATTACTTCACTAAAGGTCACAGACTGTCTAACAAATTCCTCAGTGGTGAGTCCTCCTACAAAATCAGGCTTGGGCTTGGATGCAGACATGTTCTCAAAGGTATACAGATGTGACGGAGCTTTATCTAGGATGTTCTTGTCTGAGTGTCCTAGACCAGGTTTAGCATGATAGAAAGGATTATTATTGGCATGAGCAGTGAGAATATGCAGAGTTTGTTCAGATTGACCCCTCTTGAGATTGTTGTCTTCAAGCTCTTTGATTTTTGAAAACAGTTTGGTTCTTTCTTCCGCAAGCAATTTAAATTTGAGCTCGAGTTCTCCATGACTACTTTTCAGTTCGTCGTGAGATGTATTAAGGGACAACAGTTTGTTCACAAGATAGGTCTCTCTGATGCTAGACTCGAGAGTTTCACTATTATAGCTGTTGGGTTTTTGTGGGAATCCTTGGATCAAACTGAACCGAGGATTATCTCAGATCTATCAAAACCTTGCTGGTTTGATATATCTCGTAGGTTTAAAACAAACTGTTAAAACCCACGTGATCAGAAAACACGCTGTTTCTGATCTAATCATGCGGAAGCGATAAAAGCTAAAAACCCCTTAAAGCCTAATGATCTTAATCGTTTGTAGCTCTAAACCTAAAGGATTAGGTTAGATTAATTTACCTGGATGCTTGAGAATTAGTCCACCCGTAATCAACCAACGAACGTTCCTCTAGCAGAACCGTGAAAACCCGAATAACCAAAAACGACCCGAAGGGGGGGGAAGGTTTATGTGCGCCGGTTTTTGGGAGAGAAGAGGGGAGACAGAAAACTGATTTTTCAACTGAAAAGCTTAATGTTTTTCCTTAACCCATTGACATATTTATATGGAGGAAAAATACAGTTTGTAAGGAATCCAGTTTCCTTATAATAATTATCTCAAATCCTTTCCTTATTTAATTAGCTGGAAAGGATTTGCATACGATAATTACGATTTATATATTTATCTAATATATAAAAACTTTATTAATTAACTATTATATATTTATTTATCTTAATAAATATATAATATCCTAATTAATTAATAACCCTCCAACTTTGGTAATTCTGACTGAAATTACCCAATAGATTTATAATACGCTATTATAAATCCTAACTCTCCATTTCGGGGTTTCATCTAACTTGTTCGACTTATAGGTTCTCACAGGTGTGACCCTCAAGTGTCTTGTAACATTGGATGTATAATCACTTGGTTTGTCAACTCTGCACATAATTCCTAACAGACTCCCACTTGTGCAAGTTGGCAATACCACCTTTGACTATACTGACCTAAGGAGGCCCCTAGACAGGCACTTAGGCTGACCAGGTTACAAGAACTCTTATACCCAGATTTGGTGATATAAACATTCCGTGAGGAATCGGTATCTATGAAACTACTGTTCATTGATTGGGTATATCTTGGCTTTTCCCTTTGCATCGCGATATTTCATCTATGAGTATGAGCTTGGAAAGTGTCAACTCTAAATACTCAAGATTCTGTTCTCTTGATTATCTGACTTTCACTGATAGGTAAACGACAAAGAACTAATCAGTTCGTTTGGGCATGGCCATGCACTTCATCAGTATACTTAGTCAGTCAAGATGGGCCCAGAAATATCTCTCTTCTGAGAAGAGGTGCAAATCCCATCTTGCATATCTGCCTTCAACACCACGGCTTCCGCTGAATCTAGTTACACCCTTTATAGCCACCCTGTTACGGCGTAGCGGTTGAGTGCACTAAGAATCCAGTAGTCCTCATGATATCAAATCAGATATCTCAGGTGATAGGGACAACCACTGTGAGATTTGCTTATGACTGTTTCCAAGAAGTAATCTCAACCGCGGATCACGTCCGATATTTGCTACTCTATCAAATATCTGTGCAACTTTTAGTCTACAACACTTGTAGCTGTTATTCAGCAACTGATCATAACTACCTAAAAGTTCACAATGACTTTAACACCTTATCATGCTCCCACATTGATAAGTTGTCACGGACAGATTTTGAATGAAAACTGGAAACTAGTTTCATTCCTGGATTAATTAAAAACATGCAAAAATGTGAAAGTGATAAAGAAATCAATCTTGTATAGTCCATGTTACACGCTGTAATAATAACAAGATTGAACGTCTTTTCTTCAATAACTTTCATAGTGTCTATTTAACATTTGTTAAATACTGATCTAAAATGAAGTATCACCTACCTTCAATTTTAAACCCTTTGATTAAAGTTTACCATTTTAATCAAAGTGATAACCAAAAACACAAGTCTGCTTACTTGTATCTGCTAATTATTGTTTTGCAAACACTTCTTAAAATAATAATTAGACTTCTATCATATTCCATGAACTTGGAGACCTGGACTAACTTCCAGTTCCTGAATATGTGAAACTGCAACTTTCCTTAGTTGCTGTGCAGATGAATGATTTCTACCTGAAATCCGATTCCATTTGCAATCCTGGCAAATCTACTGGAATGATATATATTTTAACCCAACACTATAATTATTGATTTTTAAGTCAGTCACGACCTTTGTTTTATGGGTCTTGAAACTTTTATCCTTTTAACTAAAAGGGTAAATTATATCTTATGAATTCTTATCCTACCTGGACTTATGAATTCCGAGATATATCAATAATTATGTCTTTTATTCTTTTATCTTAGACTAGATAGAGAATAATCGGGCTCCCACTTGCTTGCATAAAAACTAACTATTACTCAAAATTTTACTATTGACTTATTCAAGACTTTGATTAGTCAATCCTAATTTCAAGTAATGAACTTTGAGAATTTCCCTTTTATGAAACTCAACTGGATTTGGTTAAATCCTAATTCCAAACCTTGGAATCCTTCTAGTTTCATAAATACTGTTATTAACGCTATCTGAGTTAATATCCTAAATTCTCCTTTTAAAACATTTGAATAAAACTTGATCAAACTTGATTAGTTAATTCTGAGAATTTTCTTTTACAAAACTTATCTGGATTTGTTCAAATCCTTAATTCCAGAACTTGGAATCTTTCTAGTTTCATAAATACTGTTATTAACACTATCTGTGTTAATATCTTAAATTCTCTATTTTCGGATCACAAAATATTATTCATAAATGTTTTATTCTCAAAACACATTCCTATAGAATCTCGTGTGTTTTGATAGTTTTTATACAAATTACTTCAATCTCATTAAAGTAATTATAACAGGCATCAATAACTAGGATCATACAAACACTAAGCACAATCAGATATTTGTCAAGACAATAACCATCAAATTATATAAAATATAATTAAACATTGTTTAAAACATAAACCCCCAAAAAAACTGTTTTAAAACTATAAATTCAAAAATGTCTTGTCTTAAATTATCTCGTGCTTTGATCCTTGGCAACTCCTGGGCACTTCACTTCATTTCTGATTTCCTGCAATGTCATTTGCTCTAGGTATCAGTATACTTGTAAGCTAACAAGTAAGAAGTGTCAAAACAAAGCAATCATAAATTTTCTGAGGTTTACATACCTGCTTCATGACGCTTAGGGCAGTTTTGCCTCCAATGACCGATCTCATTGCATATAAAGCAGCGATTCTCGGTCCTAGCTTTATTTGGCTTAACCTTCTTGCCCTTGCCCTTGCCTTTGCCTTTCTTGGGTGCACTCTGGATGGCCTGAACTGGTCCTTTTCCCTTGCTGGTGCTAGCATGCCCATTCTTCTTTTTCACCCCTCCGTCTTTCACCATCAAGACATCCTTTGTCTTGTTCTTGTTCCCCATATTTAATTCAGCTGTCTTAAGCATGGAGTGCAATTCTGCTATTGTTTTCTCCATGTTGTTCATGTTGTAATTGACTACAAAGGGCCTGTAGTCTTCTGACAGTGAATTAAGTATGGTGTCAGTTGCTAGCTGCAACGGAACAGGATGACCCAGCCTCTCCAGATGATCTAAGTGCCGCTTCATTTTCATGACATGGTCACTTACTGATGTTCCTTTTACCATTTTGCACTCATTGAATGCTTTGGTGGCATCGTAGCGCTCTGTACGAGCCTGAGTCTGAAACATGTCCCTCAGCTGGCGGATCATGTCGTAAGCATTTGTATTTATGAGCCCTGCTTGCAGATCTGGGCTCATTGTTGCTAACATCAGACAGGCGACATCAAGGAGATCATCCGAGTGCTTCTTGTGGGCATTTCTGGCAGCAGCCGGAGCGTTTGCCGGAGGTGCCTCCCCAAGTGGCTCTTCAAGCACATACCACTTTCTTTCATGTCTGAGCACAATCATTAGATTGCGCTCCCAGTCAAGAAAGTTAGAGCCGGTCAACTTATCCTTCTCTAGGATAGAGCGGAGGGAAAGATTGTTAGTGCTGGTAACAGTGCTTGCCATCTACACAAAATAAAACTTTTGGTCTTAGCAACTGTAAATAGACTAATTTCCAATAAAATATCAATAAACCCTTAAATGATCAATTTATTGGACTAGGATCCTTATTTCATACGTCCTGATGTGCGTAATGTTCTTGCTCCACCAGAACCGTATTTATTTCGGTAGGTAAGGACTTTTACCAATCATATCTAACTGATATGACTCCTAGATCTTTTCGGGACCATGGCAACTGCCTGTGCATGTTTTAGTCCCTCTTAGTGCTTTTTGGCCCGGTACCACCCGGTGAACATTATAGAACCAAAACAGATCTCACCATTTTGGGGACCTGATTACTATACTCTGGCCGGTACCACCCGGAGATAATTCGCAGAGTTATGTAACCCCTTCAGCTTCAGTTTGAACACAGACGTCGAATGTGTGATCACTTACAACGCCTATGTACTTTACGCCGAAGGTGCCCCTAGATGGGTTGCACTACTGATCTATGATTTTCGGGGTTTTGAAAAACTTTATTTCCAGGATTTTGAAAAATTGATTGTTTATAAAGGCTACTTATGTTTTAAACTAACTGTTTGAAACATACATGTAATTTTAAAACTAACTGTTCTAAAATCACTTGCTAATTAAAACTAGCTGTTTTAATAGCACACCTAGTTGATTAAAACTAACTGTTTTATCAACTTTGCCTTTTTATAAAATAATCATCTATACGTTGTTATAAAGAGCAATTAATATTCTAAACTAACTGTTTTAAATATTCATGTTATTTTAAACCAACTGTTTAAAAATCGGCTAATTGAAAACAACTGATTTAAAGTGTACTGGTTGATTGAAACTATCTGTTTCAATAACCTTTTCCGACTGACAAAAGCTAACTGTTCTGTCAATTTTGCTCCTTTTATAACAATACATTAGGTTTTATTAAAGTGCTTCACTTTAAAGGTTTTCGATTGAAAAGTTAATAAAACCTAATTTCTTCTTGTTTTAAAAAGAAATATTTTAAAACATATCTAATAAACTAGCAGTTATTAGCATCAACTACGTAGATAATCATGCACACAGATAATTATAATAACTACGCAATTGTAAAACAGATAATTATAGGATTTGCCAATTTTGTTCCTAGGGACCAATAATGACCTAGTTTTTCTACAACTTCAAAACTTCGCGTAGCTCCCACTGGCTTTGCCATGTTTGTTAGTACTCCGGTAGCTCCTACTGGCCTCGTCACGTTTTGTTAGTACTCCGGTAGTGATGAAGTAGCTCCCACTGGTCTCGTCATCCCGAAAGAATAAAACAAATTTCTATCCTAAGGTCATTATTACATAAGGGGTTGTAAGTGGCACGCAGGCCTCCCCATAAATATGTCAAGGGTCTAGGTTGGCAAATACTATAATAGATACAAACTCAAACTGGAATGTATATATAACTCAAGCAATCACGTAATTTATCTATGCAATATAATAAAAGCAATATTATAATTACGAGAAATAAAACTGGATCCGTTAAAATTATCTTATCGCAAAACTTGGTTTTATAACTGATTCGAAAAACAAACTGTTTTATGAATCAAAATATTTTTAGGTTGGAAAATAAATCCATAACCATTTTTAAAAATAATCCTTTTACCCAAAAATTGAATCAAACAGGTTTTATGAATTCAATTTTATAATACTGACTTATTCAAAAATCAGATAAAATTTAATTTCCATAAAAGATTAACTGGTTTGAATAAGTTTTATCAGATAAAAATAATTTTCGATAAGAAAAACTTAAAACCAAAACAGTTCCTTTTGGGCCATAACTTGGTCCAAAGAGTTGGGCATTGGGCCTGGATAACGCAACTAGGCCCAAAACACGAAAAACCCTAGGTTCATTCTGTGATCAAGAACCGCCGCCTACCACCACGCTGGTGGTTGCAGTCACGGCGGTTTGGTCTCCGTGCGTGGCACTGTGGTTGTGTCTGTCGATTACGCCGATGATCACCACCCACAGGTGGCGATTGGCGAACACACAACTGCCGTTGTTACCGGTGATCGCAATCGACAACCACCGCTGCCACCACCATCTGCGGGGCCAAACAGCAGCTATCGCCATCCCCACGACGACAATGGCAATCGGCCACCGTCGCCGTGCGACCACCATTACTACAAAGCGTTACCACCACCGTTTGCGGTTTGGAAACCGCCGGTCATCACCATCATCAACGCGGCTGCCAAAATTGGCCATGCCGCCGTCGGTTGCCACCGATGTCTACCGCCTGCCACCACCTATCTGGTGGTTTGGCTGGGCGTCCGCCGCCACCGCTGTTGCGGTTTGGTCGGCGATCGTGCCTGGTGGTTTTGGTTACAGCCGCTGCGATCATTGCCATCTGCGTCACCACCATCACTTACGGTGATGTGGTGGTTATCGCCGCCACGGTGGTTTCCGGCCGTGATTGATCGCGGCTGTCGATTGGAAACAACAATCGCCTTCGGGTGATCCGGTTACGATCAATTGCCTTTGCCACCACCGTCGATGTGGGTGGTGTGGTTGTGAGCAATCCGCAACCCGGCCATAGCCGGGTGGGGTGAAGACTATCCACCAATCGCCACCGTTACCATCGCCTAGGCACGGCCTATAACGGCAGCCGGCGATTGGTTCGGTTTGATTCGGCCACCACCACCGTTAATCGCCCCCATCGTCACCACCTGTTCTGGTGGCATACTTGGTCGGCGAGCATCGCTGCCACCACCTCTCTGGTGGTGCAGCCATGGTGGTTTGATCCATCAACGAACACCACCGTTTGCCTTGTGGCCTCGGTGGTTGTTCCGTGGGCTATGCGCCGCCGCATCCACACCGTCTGGGTGGTTGCGGTTTGGTGGTATTGCTGAGGATGTATTCGGCCACCGCTACCCAACTGGCGGCGTGGCCTGGTGGTTTGATTGAACACCGGCGATCATCGATTGGGTTTTACATGATGATAACAATTAAAACAAAATAACAGATCTTAAAAAAAAAGATTTTTAAACTTGTTGAATAATAATTTTAACGGATCACATGTAAGCAGATAAACTGATAAAAAACTAAAACGATTTGTTAACAATGGCTCTGATACCACTGTTGGGTTTTTGTGGGAATCCTTGGATCAAACTGAACCGAGGATTATCTCAGATCTATCAAAACCTTGCTGGTTTGATATATCTCGTAGGTTTAAAACAAACTGTTAAAACCCACGTGATCAGAAAACACGCTGTTTCTGATCTAATCATGCGGAAGCGATAAAAGCTAAAAACCCATTAAAGCCTAATGATCTTAATCGTTTGTAGCTCTAAACCTAAAGGATTAGGTTAGATTAATTTACCTGGATGCTTGAGAATTAGTCCACCCGTAATCAACCAACGAACGTTCCTCTAGCAGAACCGTGAAAACCCGAATAACCAAAAACGACCCGAAGGGGGGGGGGAAGGTTTATGTGCGCCGGTTTTTGGGAGAGAAGAGGGGAGACAGAAAACTGATTTTTCAACTGAAAAGCTTAATGTTTTTCCTTAACCCATTGACATATTTATATGGAGGAAAAATACAGTTTGTAAGGAATCCAGTTTCCTTATAATAATTATCTCAAATCCTTTCCTTATTTAATTAGCTGGAAAGGATTTGCATACGATAATTACGATTTATATATTTATCTAATATATAAAAACTTTATTAATTAACTATTATATATTTATTTATCTTAATAAATATATAATATCCTAATTAATTAATAACCCTCCAACTTTGGTAATTCTGACTGAAATTACCCAATAGATTTATAATACGCTATTATAAATCCTAACTCTCCATTTCGGGGTTTCATCTAACTTGTTCGACTTATAGGTTCTCACAGGTGTGACCCTCAAGTGTCTTGTAACATTGGATGTATAATCACTTGGTTTGTCAACTCTGCACATAATTCCTAACAATAGCTAATCAACAAGTCCTCGTAGGAGCTCTTATACACCGCACTGTCGGTTCTGAATTTCGTGACGAGAATTCTCTCAGTTTGGAGTTCATTCTCAAGTGCACAAATTTTAGATTCCAACATGGATGTGCAATCAGATATATCGGGAGTAGAAGATACCTCGAAGGCGTCGTTGTTGTATTGTAGGCCGGCTTCAGCATCAAAGTCGACCACTTCGGTGTTGCTACTGTCTGGCGCCTCGAAGTCAGCCATCAAACACGGTCCACCGACCATATGATCCTCCTCATCTGAACTCTCCTCCTCGCAAACCCAGTTTTCTTCATCAACCAGCAAGGCCACGCCCTTCTCTTTCTTTCTCATAAGAGCGGCTTTCTTCTCAAAGTAAGCGGCATCCTTGTACACCGCTTTGCAATCTTTTGCATAATGGCCAGGTGTCCCGCACTTGAAGCAGGTAGGCCCGTGGCCATTAGTCTTCCCTTGAGATGATGACATGGGTTGAGGATTCTGGACTTGAGTACTGCTTGTTCCCGACTGCTGTTCACTGATTTGAACACCCTTGCCATGTGGAGGCTGCTTGGGGTGACTTCCGCCATTGAAGTTTCCACCATGATTGTGCTGATCTACTCCACCAATCCTTCCTTGTTCAAAGCTTCCTGAATGATGATTAAACCTTCCATCATCATATCCAGCACCGTTCTTTCCTTCATAACCTTGCCCAGAGAAGGTTTGTCCGTATCCACCGCCTTGACTGTTGTAGTTTGAGCCATGCTGATTATATCCAGATCCCTGATAGTTGCCTTGATAGTTGTTTCCATTTCCCGAGCTTTCTTGGTAGTCCAAATACGTGTTGTCACGCCTGAAGTTGTTCCCGAATCTTCCTCGACCACCTCTTCCGCGATCAGATGACTGATATCTCCCTCCTTGTGAGTAGTGACCTCTCCCCTGATCAAACGACTGATGTCCACTTCTTCCCGGACCAAAACGGTTTCCACCATGAGAGCTTGAACGGTTGAATCCCCGATTAGCAGTTAATCGTTGCATCTTGTGTGTGATCAGTGCAAGGGACTCATTCATGTTATGCAGTTCCTCATCAGTGACAGTGATGATCGTCGGATCATTAAAGTTGTCACTGTGCTGGTAGTAGTCTTGGCTCATATCATAGTGGTAGTCTTGATAGTGTTCTTCCGGGTAAGGATTCACCGGTAAGTTTGATCCTCCATGGTGCACGGCAGCCAGTGCAAGAGGGTCAATAGCTTTCCTTGGTTTGTTGCTGGTGATGTATTCCTCATGTTGAACCATCATACTGAACAGGTCGTGAAGTCCCATGTGACCAAGGTTCCTACTCAACTGAATGTTAATGGCCAAGTTTCGCCATTCAGGGTTTAAGTTCTTCAAGAACTTCACGTTCACCTCGTAACGCGACTTCTCAACCTTCAGTCGACGAAGATCGTTGACTAGGGAGTTCAAGCGTTGGTATGAGTCGTGCAACTGTTCGCCTTCTCTTGCATGAAAACCTTCGTAGGCATTCATGGCAGATTCCTTTTGGAATTCTGAAGCAGTGTCTCCCCCCTGCATTTGCTGTTCTATTTCATTCCAGATATCCCTAGCATTGTCGAAGCTGTCGACGCGGGAATACATGTCATTTGGGAGAGACATGATGAGAAGAGACATTGCACGTTTGTCAATCTCATGACGTGCACGTTGTTCTTGGTTGTACAAGTGATACGGTTTTTCCACTGTGTACGAGGGTAGGAGCGGGCAAGTGTCGGTTTCCGGTACTTCTGCAACGATGACTGTAGGTCTTACTGGACCTTCTCTGATTGATTTCATCAGGTTTCTATCAAGCTGATCGAGAAAATGGATCATTCTCAATTTCCATTGGACATACTCTCCCATGACTAGCACTGGGGGACGAGATTCAGACCCCATGCTTACGATTTCTCTCGACATCATATCCTCTTAAAACGATCCCCTTCGAGTGAATAACTAGGATTAGGAAAAAGCTTTTGAAAAAGACTGTTCGGGCGAGCACTCGTGACACAAATAGCCTTGAAAAGTTTAAAATTTTAGAAAATTGGCTAAGTGTCGGATTTGAGACGAAAATTGAAAATTTCCGAGTCAAAGAGTGCGAGACCTGATTCGGGATCGTGAGATTCCCGGTTCAGATCTGGCCAAGAAACCCGATTCGGGTAATGAAGATTCCCGATTCGGGAATGGACAAAACCCGAATTGGATGAACAGTGAAACCCGATTCGGGTAGAGGTAAAACCCGAATTGGACAAATTTGAGCAAAACCCGGTTCGGGGAACCCGTTGCCCGATTCAGGAAACCGAGGTTTTCCTGATTCGGGTAACGTGCAATCCCGGTTCGGGTAAGGAGAACTTACCCGATTCGGGTTTTCGAGCTGAAAGATCAGTTCAAAATACCCGATTCTGGAAAGCTGACCAGGAACTCCGAAAAATAGCTTAAAATCATCAAAAACCACTTCTTAAATCAGTGAAAAATGACCCAATTTGTGCAAAACAAGTGTACAAACCTTTAGAAATCACTTATCACTTAAAAACAATAATATATGAGTAGATTTGAGGCTCAAAAGGAGCAAAAATGGTAAAACTCAAGCTTTTTCAAAAACCCATTTCAAACCATTTTGAATGCAAAAACCTCCTAGAAATCCACCAAAGGTTGAGCTCTGATACCAAATGTGAATCCCAGATAATAGAGAATGAAAGATGGAGAGAAACTAAAGCAAATGATTAAGCATTGATGAACAAATAGTGGTGAGAATGTTGGTAGAATGATGTTGAGAAGACAAGAGAATAAATGCTTCTTGGGATTGCTTCTCATTCAAAAGTAGTAGGCTACCAAGTTCTACTCAAAACCCTAGGCTATAGCACTGTTTATATAGCACTAGGTATAAGGAAAATACAAGACAAGCCCTTAGAGTCTATGACTCTTTACAAAAGAGGGCAAACATAAACTAAAGCTAAATACTAGAATAAGGAAAATACTGGATAGACCCTTGACTTCTTCACAACCTCAAAGTGGGGTCTAACAAACCTTATGCTTGAAGCGATTGGTAAAGCGGCTAAATTCAAAGGTGTGATTTCTAAGGCAAAGACTCTTAACTATTTTCATTTATGCACAATCATAGGACTTTGGCAATGATGAGAAGGTTTACAAAGTCTAAAGATATTATTAGGCCAGGAGTTACTAGATTTACTACTTCATTTCTCACTTTGCAAAGCTTAATGGAGAAAAAGGAGAAGCTAAGGCTTATGTTCACCAGTGATGATTGGACATAATCTAAATGGGCTAAAACTAACAAAGGAAAAGGAGCATATGCGATTGTAATGAGTGTATCATTTTGGAATGGGATAAGATTATGCTTGAGAGTGATTTCTCCTTTAGTTAACGTTCTTCGCCTTGTTGATGGAGATCGAAAGCCATCAATGGGCTTCTTGTATGGAGAGCTTAAACAAGCAAAGGAAGATATCAAAATGGCTTATAACAATGTGGAGATTAACTACCGTCAAATTCTAGACATTGTGGAAGCAAAAGCTAAAGGATGACTTGATAGTCCGTTACACATGGTGACATACTTATTGAATCCATATTACTTCTTCAAAGATCCAAGCATAAAAAATAATCTTGAGATCTCCGATGCAATTTTCACATGTGTTGAGAAGTTTTTTCTTGATGAATTTGAGAAGCAACATCTAGTAATATATTTGGAGCTTCCAAAGTACAATGGAGAAGAAGGAGATTTTGGATGAGTGTTAGCCGCCAAAGGGTGTTCGGAAAATAATAGTACTTATGATCCCGGTATACATTTATTTCTTTTTTATATATGTTAAATCCTTAACTCTTCAATATCTTATATGTATTTTGTTTTTGGGTAGTTACTTGGTGGATGACCTACGGGAATGCAACACCGACTTTGCAAAAGATGGCCATAAAGATTTTTTCGTTGACAACTAGCTCATCCGGATGTGAAAGAAATTGGAGTGCTTTTGAGTAGACCTGACAAAAACTAACACGACACGTTAACCCGACACGAGCTCGACACGAAATAAACGAGTTTGGGTAACAGATTTTAACTCGTTTAAGTAAATGGGTTCACGCGACATGACACAAAAATTAAACGGGTAAGGTCAAGGTCAAACATATCAACTCGAAAATGACCCGACTAACCCGTTAATATATGTGTGTCTGTGTGTGTGTTTATGTGTATATATAGAGTTTTCTTTTTACTTTTTACTAAGTTACAATTTATTTGGATTTTTAATATAATAATGTTAATTGATTTGGTTCAATCTTATAAGTTTGAATTATAAAATTTGGATTCCTAAACTTTTGTGAATTTTTTATTTTTAATTTTATAAATGTTAAACGGGTTTAACGGGTTAAGCGGATCAACCTGTTTATTAAACGAGTCGGGTTATGGTTGAGATTTCTGACCCGTTTATTAAACGGGTCGGGTTAGGGTCAAGCATTTTCAACCCGTTTAACTTTGAACCCCACACGAACTCGACACGACACGACACGTTTGCCAGGTCTACTTTTGAGGGTGTAAGTGATTATATGCTTTTATTTTTGGGTTAAGTACACGGGAATGTATCAAACTTGTCACATTTTATCATTGTATGTACTCAACTTTAAAAATTACCGATTAATGTATCGAACCTGCTAAAATTGTCATTGTATGTATCCAACTTTATGAAAAACCTACCATTTAATGTATCTAACTTGTCACGAAAATGTATCCAACTTGTCATGAAATACATTAAATGACAATTTTAGCAAATTCGGTACATTAATCGGTAAGTTTTAAAGTTGAGTACATACAATGATAAAACGTGAAAAATTCGATACACTCCCATGTACTTAACCCTTTATTTTTTTTAAAGATCAAATAATAGCTACTAACATTTTAATACTCGTAGCTAATTTTATACCTCATTGTGTAGATACATACAAAGAAAAGGAATAGACTTGATAGTCAAAGATTGAATGATCTTGTCTTTGTTCAATTTAACGCCAAACTCCTCAACAAGTGGGCAAGAGTCAAGAATCAAAATATGGATGTCTTACGCTCTCTTGATGCTAGTAAAGCACAATCATGGATTGTTGCTACTAATGATGAGGATTGTTGCTCGCAGTAACTTGTAAGGCTTGAGGCTTGACCTCGCCGTCACGCCACGCTTTACGCCATTTAGAACTCTGGTAAAAATGTTAAAAGGAATCGGCTAAATTGTTATTTTATTTTAAGTTCGTGTAAAATCATATGTGATTATACGTAACTTTAGCCACAGTCTAAATCTTGGGCCAAATCGTTGGCATATCCTTACATTGACCGTAATATGTTCTCGAGTTCTCATATTTTGGAATCGTTCTCATTTGATCATATATACAAGCGAAAAATCATGTGAGAAGTTGAAGTTGATGGGAGAAGCGTGATAAATAGATTTAAACCGATGATCATTTTCTAATATCATGCCATCCCATGAATTGTGTTTTAGAAGAGAATTGATCTGGTACATCTTATCTTGGTGCATCTCATCCTAATATGTATTCACTTCTCATCTAACAGTTTATAACCATTTTCAAGCTTTCGATATTAAATTCGGCTTCTCACTATAACCAACCCTATATATATATATATATATACATATATATATAAGAGTTGGGTTCCAGTGAGACCTAACTGTTTTCGTAAGACCAGTGAGACCAACACTTTTTACATGAAACTTCATAGCAAAACACTGTGAAAGTTAAATAAATTCGAACATTCATCGTAAAAACATACGTCGACGTAAAAATATAACATTTATATATAATCTTCAATGAAACCTTAAAATCAAGATCTTGGACGACGAACTATAATTATCCGTTTTACTTTTTACCGTATAACTCTCAAGTTTATTTTACACCCCTAGCCAAGTTGTCAGTCTGTCATTGCTAGGTTTTTTAAGATAAAAGATTTATAAAAGTAAATGAAAGCAGTAAATGTAAATATTGCAGGAAAAGTAAATTGTGCAGGAAATGTAAATATTGCAAGAAATGTAAATGATTGCAGGAAATGTAAATGCGTTGGAATTTTAATACAAGAAAATTAAAAGCAGTTAAAGCTTTAGTATCTTGCAAGAAAAGTAAAGATGAAAGAAATCGTACAATACGTTCGTTGGTCGTAGAACCAACGAAACAAAGTAACAAAATCCTTAAATGTAAAGTAATGAAAGCTATGTAGTGAGAACTGGAATATAAAATTGATGGTAACGTCAAACCAGGTAAATATATTATTTTAGGCACCTTCTAGCTCAATATTTTTATGATAGACTAGAAGGGTTTATTACCTACAGTAATATACTACGAGAGAATGAAAAAGTAACTTAATGACTAACTAACGAGAAACTAAAGTAACCAACTCGACCCTGACACCTAAAGGGTGAGCAACTAGCTAGAGTTTAGAGAGTTTTAAACTATCATTAAGGAGTGATTTCTAATGAAACCAAGCATACATATATATACTAATTGTCTCGGGCTCACGGCCCGTTTCTAGAATATTCTTACTAATGGGTTAAGCCCGAAGTTTGCTGATAAGACGAGCCTAAATGTCGATCCAAAAAGTGTCCAAATCGTCGGCCCAAGTAAGTAAATCTACCCATACAAAATAAAACTAAGTCCAACGAAAATTGTTTGTAATATACGAGCCCAAAAACAACAATAAAAGAACCGGCCCACGACCTCATCACAAGGCCGCAACCCAACCAGCTGCTTCGGCCCAGCTCCAATTCGGCCCATCATCATCCATCTCCTTCGGCCCATCTCCATCGATCCAATCCTTCTCCAAGCCTCTTGTCAATCGTATCACCAACTTCTAGCATCCGATCCACTATTTACAAATCGACCCATCACTATCTCGGGTCCAAAAATGCTACCTGAAATATTTGGGATGAAAAAGGGATCAAAATACGGGATTTTTAGTGTAAAAAGTGAGGATTGCACAAAAGTTACGCCAAATAACAAAAACTCCTAATTATAGCTAAAACTATATAAAAAGTGTTATAATTAAATAAAATACATATGCTAAAATGACGCTAAAAGTGACTAAATAAGGGTAACTATTTTACCCTTATCATTAGTATTTATCAATCATTTTTGTTATCTTAGATTATTCTTAAATGTTGCTAGAAGCATTGGAGACTCTTTATGCCAATGTCTCCATTATCGATAATGATGTGATAACGTCATGATAATAATCTGATTATGTTGTGATTATAATTTGACAATGTTTTGTTAAGTTAAAGACTTTTTTGTGCTATGATTTTGTTGTAATAATCATCTAGTAATTATGTGATTTTGCTATGTTACCTATATGATCTGCCATTTGAATTCCACGCCCGGAGGAAATAACTACGAGTAGTTACATGTTAATGTGCACTACAAATAAAAATGGCCAAAAATTGGTACCCCAGTCCTTTATTTACTATTCGTTCACGGGTTGGACCCAACGATCCCAATTTTTTCCAAAAATGAATTTTAAAAGTAAACATGTTTTGTTTGAAGATTCTTTTTTGTGTGTAATAGCTTATTAGAATACACTTAAAATTATTTAGTTGGATTATTCAAATTCAAGTTATAAATATTTTTTACACAAAAATGATATATTTTTTATAATTACTCTTTTTGGGATTTACTATTGGAACATTTACAAAAACTTGAAATACGTCAAAAAGAAGCTTGACAATATTGTAAAAATATACAAAACTTAATATACAATTTATAAACTTAAGTTGTTTTCTAAAAACATGGACTTATGTATAACCAGTCGTAGGCTACGCCGTGAATTCCACGGTCGAAGAAAATAACCATGAGTAGTTACATGTTAAAATGCGCTGCAAACAGAGTTGGCCGTAAAATTGGTCTCTTGGTCCTTTCTTTACTATTTATATGCAAGCCAGACACAAAACCGATCCCAAATTTTTTTTCAAAAATTAATTCTGAACGTAAAAGTTTTGTTTGAAGATTTTTTTTGTCCAATAGCTTGTTAGAACACACTTTAAATTATGTAATTGTATCATTTTAATTTTTTTTTATAATTATAATTTTTGGGATTTAGTATTGAAAAGTTTATAAAATCTTCAAGTACGTCAAAAAAAGAAATTAAAAATATTATAAAGTTATACAAAACTCAATATATAATTTATAAAGCTTAATTATTTTTCTAAAAAAATAGACTTATCTATAAGGCCTTCCACAATCCATAGCATGGTCTCGGGTTGAGACGGGTTGAGGGAAAGGGTTGGGAGGGTTCAGAGTCACGATGAAGCCACACTCCATCTTTCTCTCTTTGCTTAATATATAAAATAATTAAAAAAATGTGAAAGGTATAAAACGTTGGTGGTACATAATTTAAGGGTAATGTATGAGCATAAGAGTAAGAAAGTGGGAAACTGATGAGACACGGATGTGCCAATGAAAAGTTGAAGGTTCAAACTTTTATGCTACTATGAAAGGCCTAACCGGTCGTAGGCCATGCCATGAATTTAAAAAACCTAACTAGTTACAAATGTCGAACCCTTTTAAGCATCTCTAATATCAAATGATAACCGTACATTATTTGTTAATCTAAAGGTTCGATTCAAAAAAACTGACAAGAAAACTTCGACATAAAATGTCAAATTAAGAAAATAAAATACTCGTGCTTTATACAAATTATTTTCTTACTATGAATTAATTGTTTTATGTTTAAAAAGGACAAAGAAATTAACTTTAATTTATAAATTAAATTGTAGTTTATTAGGAAGGGTGGTTCAAACCTTCAAATCATAGGCGCTTTCAAATTATAAAATCACTAAATAAGACATGAATGTATTATTTCCAACAACTTCGAATATTCTTAAACAAAGGAATCAAAAATCAAAATTTCCTCCAAAGCATATTTTACATTCATATTCAACGGAATTTTTATTTTAAAATCTATAACTTCAATTATATTATTAATATATTTAATAAATATAGTATATTTTTTCTAAATATCTTAAAAAATTCTAATAATAAAATATTATTTCTCATCCATAGAAAATAACTTTTAGGGTGTCATCCATAACAATGAAAATTTTCTTTGTCTTTCTTACTTTATCTATTATAGAAAAAGTTTGAAGAATTTGTTAAGGAAAAAACACCCAAAATATTATTTTGGAGAAGTCCATGAAGATGCTTTTATCATTATGAGATATTTTATATTGTTTTGTAATACTTTTGAAGTTATTTCTTCAACTATTACATTATATACATATATATATATATAGAGAGAGAAAAAAATGTTTAATAGAAGATTAAATATCGTGAAAAAATAAAAAAAAAATGTGAACGAAAAGTTCAAATGCGGGTCATTGAAAAAGTTCATTTAAAGATCCATATGTAAATCCATATAAATAATCTTAAAGTGGGTTCACATATGAATCTTCAAATAAACATTTTTATAATTTTATAGTAAATTTATATATGAAGTTTTCCTTGTTACCTTCTCATAATATTTAACCTTCTTTTTAAACAAATCCCTAAGTATATACACATATATTTGTTGTTTTCGACTCTATGTAGATGGTTTCGTGTTATATAGTACATATAATTTTTGTATATTATTGTTACTTATTTTATGTATGGCATCTTTATTGTTGTCATGATGAACTTGATAATAACTAATTTCATAATATAAAAAGTACGAATATTAGATGATGGGTCTTTTCCTACGATATTATTATAAGCTTTATCTATGAGGATGGGACGAATGTCGTCATCTTGAGGGGCCTTCTTTTAAGGATAAGGGCCTTTTACCACCTCTCTTGGTGTGAAACTTGTTTTCGTGTTTGATTTAATACATGATTTAATATAAATGTTTGATTATTTATCCAAGTATCTAAAAGATTTTATTAACAAATCAGTTAGATACATGGATATGAATATGATGATAGAAATGTATAATCTCAAAAATTATGTGTAGAGCGTTTTCAAAACACTATTATTCATTTCTAACATCATTGGGTTCACGAATACAGGATTAGGATCCTTGAGAATTTCTCTCTATTTGAAAAGGTGTGAAACCAACATTCATGCCCCATGTTTGTTTTAAACGAGGGGGTTTACCCGCGCTTTGCTGCGGGGAGTTTTGTTAATATTGTAAAGGTCCATTGTTGTGAACAATATTTTAGATAAAGTTACCTATTAAGAGCCCGGGCTTCGCGCCGGGTTATAAACTGTGGTAGATTTGATTGTAAGTAGTAACATGAATTTTATGTTAATATTTTAGAGGAAGTTACCTATTATGAGCACAGCTTCACGTCATGTTATAAACTGTGGTAGATTTAATTGTAAGTAGTAACATGAATTTATATGAAACATAAAGTTTGTACAAATGTTGTCATACGAAAGGTTTAATAAAATAAATAAAAGATTTAAGAAATGAAAAATTTTTATTTTAGAAGATTTTAATAATACTAACAATTACCAGGAAGCCAAAAGACTGTGCATGAACAATATGCATCGACACTTTAACATATTTCAGCCAATATACGATATATAACTAAAACGCAAAATGAAATATAAAAAACTAAAAAGTATAAAGTGAATAAATATTATAAGTTTAAGGGGGTAAAATGTAATTTCTCCAAATGTAGTTGTTGTTCATGAACAGTGTTTTGGCTTCATATAATCGTACTATGTATAGTATATAATAAAATAATGACATTATAAATATAATCAATATTAGGCTCATTTCGATCGTATCGACGATACGATTATAATGGCGTAATTTGTTAAAATCAAAACGTACTTTTTTTAACATATTTTAGCAAATATACGATATATGAGTAAATCATAAAATGAAATATTGAAATGTAAAAGGTATAAAGTGAATAAATATTATAAGTTTAGAAGGCTAATATGTAAATTTAAAAATGGGTATAGGATTTGGGTCGGTTGGAGTGTATATATAGTATATAATAAAATAATTATATAAAAAATATTCAATATTAGGCTTATTTCGATCGCATCAACGATACGATTATAGCAGCGTAACTTGTTAAAATAGAAACATATTTTTTTAACATATTTTGGCTAATATACGATATATGACTAAAATATAAAATGAAATATTGAAAAGTAAAAGTTATAAATCGAATAAATATTATAAGTTTTGGAAATTTGAAAATGGGTATAGGATTATATGGTTTTTTAATAATCGTAATATATTTAGTATATAATAAAATAATTACATTAAAAAATATTTAATATTTGGCTCATTTCGATCGTGTCGACGATACGATTATAATGACGTAATTTGTTAGTTTTAAAACGTATTTTTTAACATATTAACCAATATACGATATGCGACTAAAACGTAAAATGAAATATTGAAAAGTAAAAGATATAAAGTAAATAAATCTTATAAGTTGAGGGGGCTAATATGTAAAATCAAAATAAATATAGATTTGGAGCTTGGGTTTGGGGCGGGTCGCACCGGCGGGTCGGAGCCGGTGCGCCTGCCATTTGTATAGTTATATAATATTTATCAGAGATCAACGGTCACAAGCGGTTAAAGGGTAATAACTGTTAATGAATGCAGTTACAACCAAATCAGAGTTTTAGATCTGAAATCTAACCCCAAACACAACCAAATCAGAGTTTCAGATCTAAAATCTAACCCCAAACACTCGAACTTTGAATCCAAGTTCGAGTCTAAGTCTGATTCCAAAAGACTAACCTGGAATCAGACTTAGATTTTATTCCGATATGGTATACTTGCACACAATATGTATAAAAATTGTTAGAAAACCTCTTAATGAACATTTTCAATAAGAGAATTCGATCAAGTAGAAATTGAGACTCTTTGAAAACCTCTTAATAACAGAGTATTTTTTTTATTCAACTTTGACTGATTCAACACCTTTCTCATTTATTACTTACCTACAAAAATTGTCGAATATCCCCTAAACATACTACACAAAATCAAAATAAGTTTTAGTGGATGATTCCTTAGTGTTATGTATACTAATGAATTTTATTAATAGGTAATTTGATATCATCATTTAGATTTATATTTGAATTATTTTAAATAGTTAAATAAATGGTGAACTATAATTTTTCAAGTGAAAAACTAAAAAATGTAACATCCTAAAATTTAGGAAAAAAACTTTCCAAAAGTGAAAAATGGTATATAAATGTCATAACACAAGCTTCCCAGAAAGGGAAATCACAACACTTGTTTAAATACAAGTTTATAATGTGACGGAAAAGATACATGACAACCATCTAATCTAATTCCTAATAGGAATAATATTATAAAAAGGGTGTCATCTCTAATCCCAAAATGGTTCCTTGTGTTCGGTGCTTCAAACATGTTCTCCCCAAGCTCACTCTAACCGTTTAGGTCTTCTTAGAGACGGCGCCACTAGAACATGAGATACGCATCGCCATCAAACAAATGTTAGACCAAAAAGTCTAGTGAGTTGAACAAATAGAATTAACAATGTATATATATATGGCATGTACGCCTTTTTACTACTTAGAACAATTCCATGTTGGAGTCAATGGGGGAGATCTATAACATCAGTCAAGTTCCACCTAAAGACCTAAAGAGTCGATATACCTTGGTGTCAGCTCTCATGAGTGGCGCCCAAAAGGCCTAACACATTCGAGGACTATAACCATGGTGCCCAAGACTCTATATTCTTCTAGTGTTTACTTGACTTGGTTCGTCCAATAATTTAGTTAGCCCTAAAAAGGATTGTTGCTTCTTCATTGGTACGAGCTTTTCTTCTTATCTTCTACCGTAGGACTGAATTATTTTCCTAATGTTGTAAGGGACCACGAGTACATTATTCATGTGAAATTTGTACAGTACCACCATTGGTATTGGCTTGTCCAATAATTTAGTTAGCCCCAAAAAGGATTGCTCCTTCTTCGTTGGTACGAGCTTTTCTTGTTCTCTTCTACCGTATATTATTTTTCTAATGTTGTAAAAGACCACAAGTACATTATTCATGTGAAATGTGTATGGTACCACCATTGGTAATGTATGCTTGAGTAACATCTACATCATAGTAGGATTTCACATTAAGTAATAATGCATCCAAGTAACTCCATAGATGTTCGATAATCATATAAAATTATAAATATGACCCTTCTACCAAACTATATTTTGTGAAGGTGAATGCACAATAAATAGTGTCCAAGACAAACCACCTATATTTGTGCATCTTATGTAGTCAAGTATCCAAGTTACGTCAAAACTTTAACATAAGTTTTTTTGAAGCAAAAATTTTAACATAAGTTTTTTTAAGCAAAAACTTGAACATAAGTATTTCATCAGAAAATCATATGCAAATATTTACATGCATGTATATGCCTTACAACATCCTATCATTACCCATCAAATGACATTCATGACACTTTTCACCAAAGACTCAAAACCCCTTTTCAAAACATAAAGTTAGAACACACTTTTAATCAATATAAAGGTTTGCATTAAAGATATGCAAGATAATAACATGAACAATCAATGATGTCTAACTAATTTTACAAAAAAGTTTAAGAACTCTCAAACCTAGATTTTTGGAAGGAAACCTAGAAAATGGCAACTTTAGACTTGAAAGGGAGATAGCTTAATTAGTTTGTGAAAGGATTATGTGCAAGATAGCAACTGAGTTTACCGTGTCCAATGTTATAAGACACTAGTGGGTCACACTGCTACACACCCGAATAGAGATTATCTGGATTATATTTGTGTGTGAAATAATTAATTAAGTTTAATTATTTAAATGAGAGAAATAAATAATAAATTGGTTATTTATTATTTAATTATTAACTTTTATATTTATGGAAATAAATTATTAGTTAATTAAAGAGTTTAAATTCATCTAGAATTCTGATAGGTTTTTAATTGGGTTGGGTTTTCTTAATGGATACTGCCTTATTTATGTTTATAAATAAGGGCAATATCTAAGGTTTTATTTATCTGATTCATTAGAAACTTTCAAAACAAGAAAACCCAGAAAAACCTACAAACTCTCTCTTCTCTCTCTCTCTCTCTCTCTCTCTCTCTCTCTCTCTCTTGGCGTCGATCACACACACACACACGAACCAAGTTCGTGTTTGATCAATCCTTGGCGGTCTAGCAGCCTATCTCCCGGTGGTGCAGTAGTGGTGTATCCCTCACCAACTTTCCGGAGTTTTCTCGTATCGCTTATAAGGTAAAACTAACAAACCCCCTTAATTGTATCTACAGATTAGGATTAATATGATTGTTGGTTGTTTTAGGTTTGTAAAAACTTGATTTTTATCTGTTTTGTTTTAAAAAATTAAGTTTTTATCACAAACCTATCGATTCCGACGATCGACAGTGGAACGGCGACAGTTAGCCGGCCGGACCACCAGGACGATCGCCGGCGAAGCTAGGCTGACCATTAGCAGCCGACGAAGTCTGCTCGATCGACAGCCGCACCACCGTTTGTGGTGACGACGTCGGTTGTTTGCTGCGGGACACGATCGACCGCACCACAGGTGGTGGTGGCGGTGATCGGCTGTGATGGTCGACGACCACACCACAGCCTGTGGTGGCGGTGTTGGTTGCTTGTCGAGATCGCCGAACGGCGACGATGGCCGATTGCTGTTGTCGTCGTGAAGGCGGTGGTGGTTTGATTCGTTCGCTGGCCTTGACGATGGCGGTGGGGTTTCGCCGCTGCTGTCGTCGATTGGCCACTGGTGGCGGCGGCGGCAAACGCTGTTGTTGTCACCAGGCGATGGCAACAGGAGGTGGTGGCGTTGGCAGCACTGGTGTGTCACTGTCGTCGCCGCAGTACGAGGTTCGCGCCGCGAGCGGCGGTGGTGGCTACGGCTGTCGTGCCGTGAGCCGTGGTGGTGGCGGCTGTAGCTATCGCGCCACGATCGACGACCGCAAGGCAGATCGGCGGTGGGAGTCAGCGGCGACTTGAAGCTGTGGCTACCGACACTGGTGATGGTGGTGACACGGTTGTTGGTGGTGGTTGTTTGCTACTATCATCAATCGTGTTGGTACACGATTGACTGCTATCAGTTTGATAACCATAAATCACAATAGTAATTGGACCAAGATAGGCATCAGAATGGAAAGGGTTTATTTTAACCAGATAGGTTTAAAACCCTAGGGATAAAATTAATTCTGTTGTTGTTAAATTAATTTTAGTTTTAGTCAATTAATTAAACCCTTAGACCCGTGGTTGTGGTTTTAATTTTATTTTAAAAGGGAGGCATGTGTGCCATTTACAACCGTCTTGTAATTTTATTTTTTAATTAGATTGTTCGGGAGGCCTGCCTGCCATTTACAACCCATTTTGTAAATATAGTTAGAATTTTAAAATTACTGAAGACGGAGGGAAGATGTCAACCATGGATCTTGGAGCCAGTGGGAGAGCCAAAAGTTCAACCCTTATGTTTATCTGTCACATAGGATTGAGACCGTTGTTTTGTGTTGGCTCACAAAATGATAGTAGTTATAAAGGGTTAGGGCTATGACAATGTTGTTTATATTTAAATTGCGTGGTTGTTTATTGCATGGTTGTAATTAAATATAAACTGTTGAGATTGAATGTTTTAAAATTAAATGGATACAAATACAGTTTGTGTTTGGATCCAGTTTATCAAGCATTTTTGAAAAATCCTTAGGAAAAATCTTAGATCAATGAGTGTGATCCATTTGTGGACACCTTTGGCTAAGGTACGTGGGCGTTGGGAGAGAGCAAACCTCGGACACCCGCGTTCAAACCCCAAGTCAAAGGGGCTGAAAAGACTCTGTGATAATCTGGTGGTACCGGGCAGAGTACATCCAGTTTAAAATGGTGCGGTCTATTTTGGTTTTTGTTACAATTCACCGGGTGGTACCGGGCCAAAACACACTAGAGGGACTAAATATGCACGGACTTTTGTATCCGATGTCCCGACGATCTAGAAGTCGTATCTTCGATTAAAGATGCGATTGGTATAAGTTATTACCTACCAGAAATAGCATGAGTTGACTTGTGTGCTCAAACCGCTTGTCAATTCATGTGAAATATGAATTCTAGTCTAATAAATTTATTGTTCTAAGGTAATAATTTATTAGATTCATATAATCAAGTGACTAAATTGGAATTTTATTCTTTCAGTAGATGCCTTATACTACTATTCCGTTTTATTCACCTGAGGAGTCTCTCCGCCTTATAATGGGGAAATGGAAACTTACAGGCCAAAATTTTCCAGTTTGGAAAATACATCTCGATAATATCTTGAATGCACAGGGTAAGCGATACGTGATTGAGAAACCCGTTTCACGATCCAAATGCAATTCTCCTGAAAAGGATTTTGCCGAATATTTCAAATTCATGGCTGACGAATCAGATGTGATGTCGATCCTATCTTTCTCTACCTCACCCGAGTTCACAGCTGATTTAAGAGTTAAGTATTGCCATGAGGTCATGAAGAATATAGAAAACCAGGTGGTTTCTATAGAATTATGGGAAGTATTTAATCATGCAAGAAATTTATTCACTAAAACTGGAAAAAGGTCAATCCGTTAAAGATCATCTCATGGAAATGAGGAAACTCTTTAAAATTTTGTCGCGCATGGGATACAAGATGGTTCAGGAAGAGCTCGTATATCTCATGTGGTTCTCACTCCCAAAGGAAATACGTGTCACAACTAGTGAATACATGGGAGAACCAAAGATGAACGTGGCAAAGGTCCATGAGGATATTTTGGCCAGTCTGGAGCCAAAACCGACAGCAACTGCTGAGCTCATGGACAGTGATTGGATTGACGAGCTGGGAGATCTGAGTAGCCCAGAATGCGATAGCAAAGATATTTGTGCTCACTCGATGGACATCGACCAGTTAGACATTGGTTCACCCAGTGCACCAGGTATCTTTATGATAGACTGTTTGATCACTTCTTATGAATCGTGGGTACTTGATACAGGCAGTGGTAATCACATTTGTAATCATTTACAGGGATTCAAAAGAAGGGAGACTTTGAGGAAGGACCGCTCGAACCTACGAGTCGGTGAAGGCACGATGCTTGTAGCTGAAGTTGTGGGATCTTACAGTCTTAGTTTACCCTCGGGTCTAGTTTTAGAACTTGAGAATTGCTACTATGTTCCCAAAATGATAAAAAAACATTATTTCTTTCGATTTATTAGTAGACCATGGTTTTTATTATAAATATGATTACAAACTGATTTCTTGCTTTAAAAATGATATCTTTTATTTCAAAGCAACTCCCACTAATGGTCTATATGTATTAAATCTACAAGAAAGTAATAAATAAGTCTATCATATAAGCAAACGATCCAAAGAAATTGAGGATCAGACTTACCTCTGGCATTGTCGTCTCGGACATATAAACAAGAAGCGCATAGAACAACTCCAGAAAGGAGGACTTCTGGGGTCTTTTGATTTTAGACCATTTAACAACTGCGACTCTTGTTTATCTGGTAAGATGACAAAACAGTCTTTCAATAAAGATAATGAAAGAGCAAGTGAATTGTTAGGAATAATACACACAGATGTGTGTGGACCTTTCAGTCATAAAGCTAGGGGAGGATACCGGTACTTCATTACCTTTACTGATGATTTCAGAAGGTATGGTTATGTCTACTTGATAAGACATAAATCTAAATCCTTTGAAAGATTTAAGGAGTTTCAGAATGAAGTACAAAACCAACTTGACAGAAAGATCAAGTTTCTACGGTCAAATCGAGGTGGAGAATATCTTAGTCAGGAATTCGACAATCATTTGATAGACTGTGGGATTGTTTCATAACTCACACCTCCGTACACACCTCAGATGAATGGTGTGTCAGAAAGGAGGAATCGTACCTTACTTGACATGGTACGATCAATGATGTATCGGTACACTCTACCAGTATCATTCTGGGGACATGTACTCGAAACGGCAGCTCATATACTGAATAGAGTGCCAACTAAATCCGTAGAAAAGACTCCGTACGAAATTTGGACGGGAAAGAAACCTAATTTGTCTTTTCTAAAGATTTGGGGTTGTGAGGCATACGTCAAGCGACCAACCTCTGAAAAACTCAAACCCAAATCAGACAAGTGCATTTTCGTAGGTTATCCCAAAACTACTGTGGGATACTACTTCTACAATCCTACCGAGAACAAAGTTGTTGTGGCTCGGAATGGAGAATTTCTGGAGGACAAGTTTCTCAGTACTGAGAATACCAGAAATGATGTAGAACTACAAGAGGTAGAAGAAGATGTTACTTTACCGATTGTTGAGCCAGTTACTCAACAAGAACATGTTGAGACTCAACTAGAAGTGGTTGAGGAAGTGCAAACACAGGACCTTCGCAGATCCACTAGGGTTAGGAAAGAACCAGATAGGTATCTTGGATTTCTAGTCTCTCAAGACAGTGGAGACCTGAATGAGCCTACATCCTATGGAGAGGCTGTCTCGGGCAATGAGTCTGAACAATGGCTGGAAGCCATGAAGGCAGAGATGCAATCCATGTACGACAACCTAGTATGGGAGTTGACAGATTTGCCCCAACACTGTAAAGCTGTCGTGAACAAATGGGTTTTCAAGAAGAAAACTGACATGGATGGAAATGCGCACACGTTTAAAATAAGACTGTAAGCAAAAGGTTTCACACAAACACATGGTATCGACTATGATGAAACTTTTTCGCCAGTAGCCATGTTAAAATCTATTAGGATTCTGATGGCCATCTCAGCGTATTTTAACTATGAGATTTGGCAAATGGATGTTAAGACTGCCTTCCTTAACGGGAAGTTAATAGAGGATGTCTACATGCTACAACCAGATGGGTTTGTGGATCCCAAGAATCCTAATAAGGTGTGCAAATTGTTAAAGTCCATCTATGGACTAAAACAAGCATCTAGGAGCTGGAACTTACACTTTGATGAGCGAATCAAAGAGTTTGGTTTTACCAAAAGTGAGTTTGAGCCATGTGTTTACACTAAGTTCAGTTGGAGCATAGTAACCTTCTTGGTCTGGAGCTGTAACCAGTATCTCTAGACCCGTAGATCTGAGCTGTAACTAAGTCTGGCTCAGGAATTTTATCTCAGATCTAAGAGTTGTAACCAGTATCTCTAGACCCGTAGATATCTATTGTGATAACTCTGGAGCTGTAGCACAAGCAAAGGAGCCTAGAAAACATCACAAGTCAAGACATGTACTCAGGAAGTATCACCTCATCCGAGAGATCATTGGAAGAGGAGACGTGAGAATATGCAAGATTCCGACGGACGACAATGTTGCAAATCCGCTGACAAAGCCGCTAGCTAGAGTAAAGCATGAGATGCATGCTAGTTCCATAGGAATGTAGTACTTGGATACTAGTAGCTAGTTTATGTCATTGATTATCACTGTGATATTTTTGAAACGCTATGTCATATAAAAGCTTATTATTTCACAATGTGTTCGAAATAAGGAGGTTTAATTTTGTTATTCATGATTGTTTCAAGATTAATTACTTTTAGCATATTTAAATTATCCGTGATTTCTGCAAAATCTTTGTAAGAAATCTAAATGTCCATAGCTACTTGTTGAGGTGGGAACCTTAATGGGGTTATAACGCTATTATGAATGTTTGATATGATACTCTAAGTAAAGAGCATATGTAAAATTGATGTGATCAAACATTTATAGATACTCATCAGAGTGTTTGAGTATTGGAAGTGACCAGTTTCAAGTAGGGGTGTAAATAGGTCGGGTTGGGTTGGGTTCGGGTTCAACCCATTTATTAATTGGGTTGAAAATCTCAACCCAACCCAACCCATTTAGTTAAATGGGTTGAGATTTTCAACCCAACCCAACCTGATGGGTTGATGGGTTAGTAGCGGGTTGACCTGTTTATGGTTTGATGGGTTGGTAGCGGGTTGAACCTGGGTTGACCCATTTAATTTAAACTTTAAATTTTCTCAAAACCCCGTTCAACAATCTGAAATTTATACCTATGATATAGATTGTGAAATTGATTTCGGTAACTTACTGTTTCGTGGTCGATGTTTGGTAATAGTCGCTAGTGGGGAAGGCGAAGTCTACTGACTGTCCATTAAACTTTCTTCCGATGGAGGTGGCGTTGGCAAAGTTTGAACTTTGAAATTGAAGATGGAAAGGAATAAGCTAGAAAGTGATATAGAAATAAGGAAATGGAATGGACTAGAGAGTGTTTTAGGTTTAGGGAATTAGGGTTATATCATTTCTTTTAGTTTTCTTATTATTTATTATTTTAAGTTATGTTAAAATATAAAATTAAATTAAATAATATGTTAAATGGGTTACAAATAGGTTAGAAATGGGTTGAGAGCAGGTTACTAGTGGGTTGAAACCAGGTTGTAAATGGGTTAAAATTGGGTTGTAAATGGGTTGGGTTCGGGTTGTAAACAGGTTGAAAATCTCAACCCAACCCAGACCCAATAAATTAATGGGTTAGGCGGGTTGACCCAATTAACTTAAACGGGTTGAAAATCTCAACCCAACCTGCTACTATTGGGTTGGGTTCGGGTTGGGTTGGCGGGTTGGGTCATTTTTTGACAGCCCTAGTTTCAAGTCTGCTTCATGGAGCCTATGTCATGAGCATTGACTTGATAGGTTGTCCTTAGACCTGAGATATTTGGTCTGCAACCATGAGGAGTATTGTACTCTTAGCACGTTCTAACGCTGCACCGTAATTGGGTGGCTATAAAGGGCGTGACTAGATGCAGCGGAAGCTATGGTTACAGATGCAGGTAGTCAAGATGGGATTTACACCTCCTCTATAGGAGAGATATTTCCGGGCCCCTTGATGATTAAGATTAGCAGAAATGCGTGGCCACGCTCGGATAGAATAACGTTTGTTGTTTGGAAAGTTCCGTAACTGCAGTCAATCGAAATCAGAGTCAAGAAATACTTGAGTTTAAGATTAAAATCCTCAGCTCCATGTCTAAAACTCACTTTAGGAATATCGAGTGTAAAAGGAATGAACCTATGTACAATTCAAGTATGAATCGTATCTCTGGATATAAGAGATCTTATAACCTGGTTAACCTAAGTGTCTGGCTAGAGACCTCCTTAGGCTAATGGTAACAGTTAAGTTACTTGTCTGGCACAAGTGGGAGTCTGAAAGAATTATGTGCAAGACAGTAACTGAGTTTACCGTGTCCAATGTTATAAGACACTAGTGGGTCACACTGCTACACACCCGAATAGAGATTATCTGGACTATATTTGTGTGTGAAATAATTAATTAAGTTTAATTATTTAAATAAGAGAAATAAATAATAAATTGGTTATTTATTATTTAATTATTAACTTTTATATTTATGGAAATAAATTATTAGTTAATTAAAGAGTTTTAATTCATCCAGAATTCTGATGGGTTTTTAATTGGGTTGGGTTTTCTTAATGGTGCCTTATTTATGTTTATAAATAAGGGCAATATCTATGGTTTTATTTATCTGATTCATTAGAAACTTTCAGAACAAGAAAACCCAGAAAAACCTACAAACTCTTCCCCCTCTCTCTCTCTCTCTCTCTCTCTCTCTTGGCGTCGATCACACACACACACACACACACACACACACGAACCGAGTTCGTGTTTGATCAATCCTTGGCGGTCTAGCAGCCTATCTCCCGGTGGTGCAGTAGTGGTGTATCCTTCACCAGCTTTCCGGAGTTTTCTCGTATCGCTTATAAGGTAAAACTAACAAACCCCCTTAATTGTATCTGGATGGTTTAAGGTTGGATCTACGCTTGGGAATTGATGTTTTTTTTCCGCTGTACGTTCTATTGTTTTTATGCCCATTGATTCCCAACAGCTTGAATCCTTGCAATGAATGATATTTGAAGTAGTTTTTGTGAGAAATCAATGCTTTACCAAACCCTAGATGATAATGAGTGAAGTGAGAGACTTGAGAGCTCCAAAATCGCAAGTAAAAGCCTTCCAATTTGAAGGTTAGTGTAAAATTTGGGAAAATGAAGAAGACATAAGCTAAAAGGGGTTTAAAACCCGTCTAGAAGCACCTGTGATTATGCCTTATGCCACCCTTTCCAGGAGTGTATCGAGAGGTGGATGGCTGGTCACGATTATGCCAAACAACACTCTCGTTGTCACTATATCGTGTCCAATACTTAGCTCCCATCGTGACCATGACTTGTGATTGTGCCCTTGCAGGTTGTGGTTAAGGTCGCCTAGACCAATCCCCTCTAATGGTGAGCAAAGGCAGGTACCCGACTAAAGTTCATGGAACCGGAACCAGTTGCACAGGTTCTTTATATTTGGGAACCTGTCCCGGAACCGCCAGTTTCGGTTCCCGTGGTTTTGGGTACCCGGGTGACTAACTTTTTTAGATATTTTTTATCGTTTTATGCTATAGAGAATAATTATTAATTATTATATACTCCTAAAGTGACGAAACACATACTAAAAACGATGAAAATTTATCTAATAAACTATAAGCTAAAAATTATACAAATAATTGCGAACATTTTTTGAAATGAAAAGAAACAAAAAAATCAAAACTTGAAATGATAAATACGATATAAAAATATCGAAAAAAGATAATAAATAAGTTGACTGAAGAAAAGTGGTCATAAGTGTGTGTATATATGTAAGTGTGTAACCGTAATAAATAAAAAGAATAACTTCAAATTTTGTTTAATTAGGCATAATAAACATATAAAATTATTTATTTAAACTATAGCGGAACCGGTTTCGATGAGTATCCGGTAGTTAGCGGTTCTAAAAAAATGAGAATCGGAACCTGTCCCAATCGGTTCCGTATTTCAGGAACCGGAACCGGAACCAATCACATCGGTTCCAGTTCCGGAACCAGCGGTTCTGAGGCGGTTCCGGTTCCAAAGGCGGGTACCCGGTTACGATGCTCGCCCCTACCCTCTATTAACTTTTCTTGTTTGACACCGAGGCTTTCTAGGCTACATTGAAGTTAGATTACACTTAATGGGATTACAATAAGGCGATTAAGGTTGTTTCTAAAGTTTCGAGTGTTACAAAAGGTATTTATTTGGAAGACTGTTAGTCCTGTAAGGGTTACTTTCAAGTTAACAAAGAATGTAGACGGGGGAAAGTGGTGAATACAATCACGGCAAAAATTTCTACCTTAAAATTTTTTATGTGTTTATTGATAAATCCTATAATTTATAGATTGTTTCCGGAAGAAGAACGGGTTCAAAAACCTATTCTAAAACAATCAAAAGTTTCAAACAACTTTCACCTTGCACAAGTGAGTAGAGAATAAAGAGAAATAACTTAGAAAAGTGAGGGAGAAAGACTGGTTCAAGACGCTGATTAAGGAGACAGACATCAACTTTTGACCCTTCGCATTAAATGCGAGTCAAATCACCTTTTACACGTGTTACGTGTTAAGTGGTCTGAGTTGTACTTTGCTATATTTTACAAGATAGCCCATACAAGTTGGTATAATGAACAAATTGCTTTAATGCTTGATAGGTACGGAGGGAAGAGTAGAGAGACACTTCTTTGTACTTCTTTCAAAAAAGCATGGTTGTTCTTTTTGTGCAAATCAGGATAAGATAAATTGGAAATATTTGGAAACAAGTGCCTGATCAGCGAGTAGACATCGCCAACCTTAAGGAGAACAGCAGTCGCCGAGTCCCGAGTCTTCATATCTTAATGTTAATGTAGTCAACTTGATATCACTGAATCCGTCTTCAGATCATGATCAACTTTGACTCTATCATCAACTACTTCTTTGACATCGCTAATGGTTTCTTGTACATGACCTTTTGTCTTCAGAAAGATACTCAGAAATAAGGTCAACAATCAAGGGTCACTGAACAGACTTAGTCATGGTCACTAATACTAAATTGAAAGTAAAGCGATAACTCATCTATAGAAAGGTCGCTAAACAAATTCTGTGATAATTTCTCAAGCTATAAAATAAATTAAGTATCTAACACTAAATTGGAAATAATTGTCAATAATTTATTAGGTGTTAAAAAAGCTGGATCAACAAAGACCATATTCCTAATCCCTACCATGAGCTTCATAATGACATGAGCTTCATGAATCACATGTTTTGTGTTTTTTTTTTATTAAAAAGTATTTTAGATTATTTTATTTAAAAAAGTGTTTGGATATTTGTTCTAAAAAAACCTTTTATTCACCATTTATCTTTTCTCATATTTAACAGATTCCTTTTTGTAATAAGAGCTTAAAACCTGGTCCTTTTATTGATAAGAGCTTAAAACCTGGTCCTTTTATTACAGAAGAGGTATACACATCTCTTGTTTAGCTTTATTGTAATGACTCAGTTTTCAAAATTAACCTTATAATTATAAATCAACCATAAATATCGAAAACCGACTAATAATTAATTCGAAAATAATTCGACTAATACAATATACTCTTAATCGTCTCAAATACGATAACAAAAATATATAATAATAACCACAAATAATAAAATCTAATAACCCGATCTATATTAACGAACCGATAAGGCGGTAATTGAGTTCACTCTCGGCTACCTTCTTCCCACGCTAGCAATCCAGACTAAAGTTCACATGAAATGCATATTTTTGGAAACAAAATGAGGGTTAGACCATACAGTCTAGTGTAATTCTCTGTCAGTAAACAATCCAATAAACCATTTATAATGGAAATCTTTACAGATAATCACTTTGTAGGCCCCCAAGCACTACATCCTTCCCAATGCAACTAATCACAACAATCCTTTTTCCAAAACAACACTCACCCCGACAAGACGGCAACAAGTACGACGGTGGCTGATCAGTACACGAAACATATTCGTGAGCATAAAGACGCACACTCCGATAAGACCACAATCATTATATATCGGATGTGGCTCACCACACACATCATATATGTGGGCCAAAAACATCCATGTATAACCATCCTGCACGAACCGTTACAGTCTCACACGCACACGAGCTTCTATTGTGTAAATCCCTTTAACCCATAGATCATTAACCACATTACATGCAATATAATAAATCACATGTAATAAATATCGTAACCACGATTAACAATCGTAAACCAATAACTCTAACTTTTAAAAGATAATCGATCGTAAACATATGCCTTTCAGTTTAAAAATGGTTAACGGAAAACACACCTCGGGTTCAAATATTCTACTTCAAGTCTTAACGATTAACAAAACTCAAACTAAACACCTTAAATCAAAAGCTTCGAGCCATACATAAAATCGCCCTCACCCTCAAGCTTTGATTTCCTTCACTTAAACAAACTAACTTTTATTTCTTTCCTATTTCTCAAAACACAAATTCTTTATGAACCTCAATATGGCTTGCTAAATGATGCCACGTCTTAAAGGAAAGCAGCATGAGTGCATGTTCAGCATCATGAAATATTTCTAAATTTGGTCCTTCAAAATTTGATAACTTGACAAAACCACCTAAGAACTTTCAATTATACTAAAACCATCATTTTGGCTTATTACATTTACGATTTACATCGTAACAATGAAAAATTAAATGATTAAAAACTTATAATATATATATGTACAAGTCTCGATGGCATAAAACATAATACTTTTATAAAAAGATAACATATTTTTATTTTTTTTAAACATGAAATATCTTTTTTCTAAGAAGATTGTCTTATTGAAATATTTTCTAATTACTATTTACATTTTTTTTATTTGTTGTAAATACTTACTTATTACTATTATATTTTATTATGATTTTCCTTATACACGTAAACATTTATTGTTTTGCTGAAACAAAATAATATATATTTGATTCTGATTCAAATGTTAATACCTTTTTTCATCAATAAAAAGTTAATAAGATTTTAGAATTCACCACTTTCAAAAATAACGCATTTAAAAACGAAATAAAATATCTAATTGTAGCAAAATTGATACAAATCGATTTCGAGCTGTATCGGCTATTTTAAAGTATTTATGGAAACCACGAAAAAGAGGTCGAAAGAAGCTTGTAAACCAGCATCGAAAACACGGCCGAAGCCGACTGAAGCACCTTCGCGACGCGAGGATGCTTGCTCGCGAGATCAGTCCCGAATCGATAGCCTTTATCGATTTATTCAAATATTTTATTACTTAATTTAGATTAGGATTATTACCATTAATTAGTTTTCTTGTTTATCAAGTTTAGGATTTATCTTGTGCTTAGGTTTCTTTGTAATTCAGATTATCATATTATCAGTTTTAATATAATTTCTCTTTGTGAGTTATTATTGAGAGTTCATCTCTTTTGTTCTTGGAGTTTTACGCTTGTAATTCTCTTATCCTTTTCGGGTTTGACGCTTGTCGATCCGTTCCGCGTTTTCCGCCCGCGTCAAAAATAATAGAAGATAATAAATTAGTTACTTTTATATTTACATTCATTAATATGTATATCTTTTTTTTAATCGGTAAATAGGTATTCGTTAAAACCTAAAACCAAGAACACCACATGTCCAAGCACAACAAGCTACTTTTCAAACAGAAAGAGCAAAGCCAGAACCAAAGCAACCATTTAATAATAACCATATCTCAGTGATCTAATGTAACGAAAATAATTCATAACATTCAAAATCTAGCAAATTAAGCCTAAATACCAAATCAAATGTGACATAGTCTAAAAGCCAATAATGACAAAATCTAAAATAGATAAAGCCAATAAAACAACCCTCCACAGCAGCAAAGATAGTTTAATACTAATGACCATAATCGTTCATCCCTGACCTTTAGTCTAGCCTTAAACCTTCTCTTTCCCCCTTCAAGTTTCCATCTCTAAGTACTTCCCCTAAAAATGTTTTAATAGATTTGAAAACGAGGGTTAAACCATAAGCTCTAGTGAATTTCTCAAAAATAGTTTATCATAAAAGTTTGGTCCGCTGGCCCAAATATAAACACCGGTGGTGCATTGTGGACCTAGACAACTTTAAGAGTCACACGAAATACATTCATGCCCAAGTGCCCTTTAGGGTCACACGAAACAGATTCGTGCCCCAGGCTAACGCTTTTTAGGGTCACACGTCAGAGGTGTGCCACATGCTATATTTATATATCACTCCCAAGGACGTGCATCGAACCTTGGTACCCTAAGTCCACTATGCGACACACCCATCCAACATTCACATAATCAGTTCAATATAAACATGCTTATAATTTGTAATCAACTTTTCAATAAAAGACGCAGTTATCAGCATAATGTAAAACATTTCAGGAATACTTCAACAAACATTTTCAGTTTATCCAAAATGGGGTTTGGCAAGGAAACTCAACTGAGCCTAGGCCAGCCCAAACTCACAATCAACAGGCCTAACGGATCAACGAGCGATCTATAACATCAATAGTTCTTACTTAGATAACGACAAATTTCTTAACAGTGCTTTTCCCCTAGGCAGACTTAGCACGGGGGTTCCACTACCCGGTTAGCGGATGGGGTCAAAGGGGAAAGAATCAATACAGGCTCTTTAACAAAAAATGAACCCCTCAGGATCAAGAATTCTCTTCTCGAGTCGAAAACTCCGGATCGGGAATCCATTTTCTTGAGTCAGACTTCGGGGTCGGGAAACACCCTTTTCCCACATCGGGAATCAGGGTTCGGGATTAACGTTTCCCAAGTCGGGAACCCATGGGGGTCAGGGTCCTCTCTTTCCCAAGTTGGGATTTCGGGCTCGAGATCCTATTCTTTCCGAGTCGGGATTTCGGTTTTTTCCCACAGCGGGAACTAGTTTTTCCGAGGTGGTCAAGAACTAGTCCCAAAGTCGGGTGATGCGGTATATATATATATATATTATGAACCAAGTTTTATCCTTTTTAAATCACCCAACTAAATTACCACACACATAGAGGCAAGCGCACCTGATCATGAATAATATAGTGTATGTAAGTCCAGGTATCGTTCTTACCACTTGGAACAGTTAAGCTAAAAGACTACTAAAGTAATAATCAATTAATCTGATGGAAATATTACTTTTGGGGAGTTTTGTTTATAAGAGATTTGACTAATAAAGAAACTATCAAGAAGTTGGAAAACTGATAAACAATCACACATCAGAGACAACTGTATTCATTATGATTATTTAAGAATCACTTTTTAGATGATTTGACTTTAACAATGAAAACTTTAGATAAACAACTATTGTAGGAATTTAAGCATAAGCACCCTTAGAATATATCATGTGACTATCAACTGGAAGGTCTTCCGACCCACAATATAAGAATATAATTCAGATATCAGTTACCCTATCTATGGCCAAGTCGTAGGACCTTACTATCCAATCTACTTTGGTCAAAAATTTGCTTACCACGTCACAAGAGTGAAAGGTAAGAGAGGTTGATTAACCAAAAGGAGTCTATTCATTATATAACAAATAAACCCAACCAACGAATTCAAGTAGCCACAGTTAAAACCAATAGATAGGAATCACAAGACAAAAATTCAATAAGTCATAAATCTATTAACTAAAATACCACAGTCAAACCATCATCAAAGTTTATCAAACCATAGTGTAAATACAAGAGAAACTAGCACATAGACATACTAATCATAGATACTAAAACAAACCATACTATAAACCGGTAGATTTGACATAGAATCCTCTCGAATCATCTCCTCGTTGCGTTGTATTCTCGAGCCTCCGTCTTCTTGGGGGTAAACCCTAGGTGGCTCCCATATTACTGACCTAACCCTACTGATAAAAGAGAATAAAACTGAGATGACTGAATTAGGATGCCTCAAACTGATAACCGAAAGGTTGTATTTATAACAAATTAGGTCGGCCAACACTTCGTGGCGCGAAGAATGCTGACAAGGCAACTTTTTAATCTTAATCTGATTTCTTTCCTTATCTGATCAGCTGTTTTTCTTCGGGACTAAGGAATTCGGCTTGGAGAGTAAGAAAGAGTCTTAGAGGCTAAGGAATTTCCGTTTTTCGTTGTCTTCACAAAAGTCTCCAATTTTGACGCTTTTTACCCTATTTTTCTACTTTTTGTGTTCCAAGTGCCCTCCAAACCTGCAAAACTGAAAAACAAGCCTTTTTAAGATAAAATGTATCCAAATTAGGCCCAAATCATATACAAAAGTGGAGAACTAGCACTCTAGAAAATATGTATCATTTTGGCGTTATCATTGGGATTTCGACTTTTCCAACAGTTCGCACCACAGAATCTAAGATTCTTCCCACTATCAAATCTATCATATGTTTTCCTAGTGAATCATAGACAAGGTTACAATGTAGATTAGGAAATCTTACCTAATGAGAAGATCTTTGAAGAAAACCTCCCTTTTTGGATGGAAATGATGATGATGATAGCTTTCCCTCTTTGCCTTCTTCCTCTCAAAATACGCACGCACGCACGCGCGTGCACACACACAGACACACACACACACACACCTTGAGAATATTTTACCCTAAATGGCAACAAATTTCCCTAATTACCTATATATACCATGGGCTTAAGCCCATGGCCCCTTTAATCCCTTCCTAAAATAGCCAATCTCATATGTGAAATTAGTTTTAAAAATGTAGCTTTGGCCACTAAACTTAAGGAAATTAACAACTTAGACCCTAAGTTTACAAACTTAAATAAATAGATAACTCATAAATTTTCAGTTATTAAAATTAACAAACAAAACATCATGGAAGGCGAATGGTTTACAAGGGATAAACCACCCAGACCTCCCCTAAGAAACGCTACGAGCAACCTATCATAGCCACACTAACCGTTAGAACAAAACGTCTAGTATCCTAGTGTTGAAAACATGCTTTAACCCACGGTTGTTGTAGCACACCAGACATCACCTGGACCTCCTTGACACCTTGACAACCTTACTCGGCAATCTTTCAGTTGAACCACAAACAACAAACAATTGCCCATTCCTTCTGACTTCCAGACCTGTGCACATGAATATGTTTATGCGACAACAACTACCTATCGTGCAACAACGAAATTCTTTATTTGACACACTCTTCCTCGTTTCCACTTGAAGCCTCCGCCGCTTTTTCATCTGTTTTAAGCGAACCAATCTCTTGAGGTTGCTTCTGAATACATTGGCGCCGGTAAATTCCATGCGCTGCTGCTCCACAACTCTTTGATGTACCTTGACCTTTATCGTTGTTGTCACTAACCAAATACTCATGTCTGGATCCCTGCTAGATTTTTTTAATAGTTTTTACTTGTTTCTAAAAATCATATCATTTTGATCCTATAAAATCAAAATTTTAAATATAAAATTAGGTATGTTAATAATAGTTAAATTTAAAATTAGATATCCTAATACTAGTTTGATTTACAACGCACCTAATTAATACCCCTTAAATTAATGGAAGCCAATGGATTTAGAGCATCCATAATTGTGGAACCTTTAAAACTCATTTGCCATATTTTTCGTGCAACATCATTGTCACATGAACAAACTAAGAAACTCAATAAAACTTCATAATAGAGCTTTTTTTTAAAAACCCCACTTTTCTTTTATTATTTATATATCTAATATATATATATAGATATTAAGAAAATTCAAATATAATTTATTAATTTTTACTTTATATTAATTTTACTTTTCCAATTTATATATTTTGTAATCAAATAATTAAAACATAATTATAATTTTATACTACGATTAAAAAATGTTGCATATGTCTTGCCTCACAAAAAATAACTCTTTTCACATGCAAAAACGTCTACATAGCATTTCACTTCCATAAATCGGGTAAAGAGAGACACTTATGATCTTGCTTGTAAATCACATGATTCGTCAATTAATTTTAATTTACATATGCATAAATGTCTAAAAATAATGTAAACATAATAATTTAATGAATGATTAAAATCAAACTCACTAAAATTACTTACAGATTTTGTATAAAATTTACAAAAAACAAAACAACAAAACAAAATAAATGTTTTCATACAAGAATTCAGATTATAATAAAAATTTATGATTGTATAAAAACTTCTATATTACAATAAAAGCTTTTATGAAAACCCCAAAAAGAAAACCTTAAAAAAACTTCACTATAGCTGCTCTTACTCATTCCTCACGACATTTAAATTTTATAAAATCCATTTTAAAGCAAGTGCTATTACAACTTTGGTAAATATAATTTTTATATTGTATTTGATATGAACAAATAGGAATTCTTTAGTTTTTGAACAAGGTAAGAATTCGCTGGAGGAGGCGTTTTTTAGCTTTCAACTAAAGTCCTTTGATTGGGTTAATCTTCGAGATAAGGACATAGATGGATCCGTTCAACGAGAGTTAACTAACCATGTGTGTGGTAAATGGCAAAGGGGCTTGAAATCTAGCAAGGCAGTAGGAAGGGAGGATTTGGAATCTGTTTATCGAGATAGGGACTGCATCTGTGGGATCTTACAAGGACGGACATGGAGTCAGAAGGTGGCTCGTAGTAATATTCGTGAAATGGTCATAGATCTAGTGTGTCAACAACAACATATATCTTTACATCGACATTGGCGTCACGACATTCATGCGGTGGTTCTGCGATAGCAACTGGTGGTACAAGATGCAAAAGGATTGGATGAGAAGGAGTTTGTTTCAACTGTTTAACATCGCTACATAGGGTGGCAGCTCAACTGTTAGACACGAGGTCGTATCAGTCTATTTCGTGCTCAGCTCGCTTTATTCCTGATAAACTGGGTGCTTTTAGTCTTGTGTTCCTGAGATTTGGTTGGTTTTATTCGTATGTTTGCTTGATTTTCAGCCGACTCGGCTTTGGTTCTTTCTGTTTCATTCTGTTTCTTGGGGTTGTATAACTATTTCGGTAGCTAGTGGTTTTTTCTCTGTTGGTTGGATTTTGGTAATAAATTTGGTTCCTTGCTATTCAAAAAAATATATAATTTTTATATCCTTAAAAGTATAAACTATTTTTAAATGACTCTCATCGTTAATATCCACAACTATGTTATAATCCACAGGAAAATCAGATGTTTAAAACATTGACAGAGAAAAAATTTCTCCTTATATACCAAATTAAACATTAAGCCAAATCCTAATACATTTTATCCTAAAAACATCTTTTAGTTTTACACAACAAAATGAATGAATGAAAAAAAGGTGCAATACCATAAAAGTTTAAAGAAAAAGTAAGTCGTCTTTTTCAAGTAAAAGCCAATGTTGTACAATTTTGATGTCCGCCCTGGTCTTTGTGGCATCTTGTCATGGATGTGGCCCATCAAGAATCACAATAATTTGATGACAAAAACGAAAGGACTAATAGATAATCTTACATGGGAGAGAAGTTAACCAAAATAGCTATTTTAGATTGTATTTTTCACTTTTTTAGCAAAAAGAAAAAAAAAACTTTGTTTGACCCAAATAACCAAGATTTTCCAATGCCAATCTTGTTGAATTGAATATAATTATGGTGGAATCAACTTGAAAAATTGAATATAATTTGGTGGATAGAGACCCAAATCTAGCAATGAAATGGTTTAGACATATAGAGACAACTTTTGATACTTCTGGTAGGATATAGCCGGTCATTCTCGTGGCCGCGGGGGGGGGGGGGGGGGGGGGGGTGTCAAGAAAATGAAGCGGGAGAAGTTTGTGGAAATATTTAAAGGGAACTTTTGTCAGAAGGTTACAATTCAACGGCTAAAGTAGGAATTCTTGAGAATAGAACTAGATCAATGATTGTGCAAGACTACACATCCAAGTTTTTAGAGAAGTTCCATTTCACAGAGGTTTATGATAAGCTTGTGACTACTAACTACTAGTGATGTATTTGAGGATTGCTTCATAGATGTAAATAGAAATTTGGTACCTCTACAGTTATACCTTATGTCAATAGGAGAGTTTGATGTGGTACTTGGTATGGAATGGCTAGTGAAGAATATTGCCATATCATATGTAACAAAAGCTAATCCATATCCATTTTCCCGATAAGGAGGAAGGGTGATTTACGAAAACTGGCATGATAGGAAGACTAGTCTTATCTTGATGATAAAGGCCACATGTTGTTTAAGAAACCGATGTCAACATTATCTAGCTTATGTAATAGATGCCAAGAAGGAGAAGCAAAAGGTGGAAAATGTAGTCGTTGTGAATGAGTACCCAAAGGTATTTCCACGTGACTTGATTATGTTTACCTTGGACTGCCAAATTGAGTTTGAGATCGATCTAGTGCTTGGAGCTGGCCCAAACCATTCAAGGTGAAAGAAATGATAACTCAAACTTAAGAATTAGTAGACAAAAGGGTTTGTTCAACCCATTACCTCTCTTTAGGAACGTTGGTACTCTTTGTCTAAAAGAATGATAGGATTATGTGGATGTGCATAGACCCATCGTAAGCTTAATAAAACAAATACCTACTTTCGATAGTCGATGTCCTATTCAATCAATTTCAAGGGGCGAGTTATTTCGAAAACAACTTTTCCAAGCGGTATGGACACTATGAATTTTTGGTAATGCCATTTGATTTGACTAACACCCCTCCAACATTCGTCGAGTTGATAAATAGGGTAGTTCAACCTTATTTGGATAAATTGTAATCGTCTTCGACAATGATACCTTGATTTATTCGCAATCAAAAGGAGAGCATGAGAGTCGTCTTCGATTGGTGTTGTATTTGTTAAATCACGAAAAACTTTATACAAAATTCTCGAATTGAGAATTTTGGCTTCGAAAAGTCTAGTTTTTGGGCTCATGGTGTCTTAAATTGGCATCAATAAGATCCTACACAGATTGAAGCTAATGGCTGAAAATAAGAAGCGTTATTGAGAGGGACCAAAACAAAACACTTTTACCTTGCAATGAGGATTTTCTTGCAATATAAATTTTATAGAGACCCAAACCAAGAAAAATAATAAAGCATAGGGACTAGATTTGCAATTTACTTATGATTTTTTAAATATCTATTTCCATAAATTGATTTCCTTAAATATTGAAATTTTACGAGCATATAAATTTAATTACCAAAAATGGAATATTTAAAATGGTTGTTTATATTTATTTTCATAAATTAATTTCCTTAAATGTTGAAATTATTACGTCCACAAACATTAAAAAAAGACAAAAAGGACATCTAAGAAACCAAAATAAAAAGACCATGCATCAAGTGGAAGGATAACTGAAGTGGCACCCAAATTCTCTAGCAAGAGGTTTATACGAAGAAGATTCGTTTGCTCTAATTTTCGAATTTCTTTCAAGGTAATTCTAAATTCATGCTAAATTATTGGTTATTCAACATTAATCGTTTTTGAACTCTTGATTGATTGATGGATTTTGTGTATAATTCACATATAAGACACTTTATATGGTGATTTGATTTGGATTTTAGTTGATTTAGTTGAGATTTGTAATGCTTCGCTGAAAGGGTGCAATAATTGTTTAGGTTTTATACTGTTCTTATAGATTTTGTAGAGGAGTAGGTATTTGTGTTTGAAGTTGTTCATAGAACTCACTAGATAAATTCTACATTGTTTTATCTCTTTTGAATTGTCTGAATTGCTCGAAAGATGGTTTATAATTGCTTTTGTTCCATAGAAATCGAAAGAATTTTCGTTTTAGAATATTTACAACGTGTTAATTTTTCTTATTTATAAAAAAGAGAGTCATTGTTAAATTACCAATTTATCATGTCAAATAATGGAACGAATACTTGATGTGCATTTTAATCGGCTATATTGGATATCCTTACTTGCATTCTATACATTTGGTTTACTTTAAGGGTTTGAAATGAAAAACTATTAGTGCTATATCGTCTTGATGATGGGATGTGATGAAACCAATGAAACGTGTTGAAAATGCTGAGTTAATGCTCTTTTTTGCCTATAGGGAGAGAACATCGTTGTAACATAATTATTTGTAGAATATTGTTTCGTTTTCCTTGCCAACCAAAGTGACAAAATCTCTAGCCTCACTATCTCATAATAATCAATAATTTTAATAACTCAAGTATTACTCCAGTTGAAGCACACCTAGTTGCAAAGTTATGATAAGATTTGATGCATTGATATTTGATGCCAAAAACGCTTGTTCCGACGATATTTACTCTGGTGAGGTCTTTTTCATAAATATTTGACATATATGTTAAAAAAAGGTAATTTTTTTTATCATGTCAATTATTTGGGTTTTATTTTATTTAGAGTAATCAATTTCCAGTGCTTGAGTATTGTGCTTTTGCTTATGTGCCAAATAAGCAATTGCACATGATCAATAATAAATAGAACAAAGTTACTTGCATCTCTTATTTTTTACCTAATCAAAATTTGCAAAACAATTCACACTATTGAAATCGATACTTACACTTCCAAGTCTTTTGAAACACTTCCAAACACTGTAAAACATTTTATAACAATTAATTAGGTGATTCAAATTATTTGTTATCATGTAATCACTATTAAGATGTACCTTAAAAAGCCTATCGATTTAGAAATCTTTTAATTACGTCAAATCAAAGTTAAAATCTCAAATTAATATACAATAATCATTATTTCGGGTTTTATAAAACTATACGATCCATACCTATATTTAAAATTTATTTCTAACTTCACTCATTAATTTACCAAAGACTCGATTTTGTGGACCCTTAAAATGACCTGTTTAGAAGGTAATTTGAAAAGTAACTTATCTTTTTCGACTAAACGTCACTGTTGTATAGTGTTAAATCCAACGATCCTTGCCTTTCCTTTGTAGCAACTCATCAAAGGACATGGTCAATAAAGAGTTGGTATAATTCTCTGACACCGAGAATATAAAGGACTAAAAAGTAATTTCAATGTGTCACAAGCTCTTGCATGTGCATCTCTCCTCCATGCCTTCACATGTAACACTAGATCCATTATTGCTCGGTTTCTAATCTTACACACCGTTTTCATGATAACTTTCAAACTCAAAAACAAAAAACCTCTGATCAGTACAAGTATGACAGTCACGTTCTATTTCACTTACATACAAAACAAATACACGAAAACATAAAACAAAAGTTTCAAAAATAAGATTAAAAAAAAAGCTTATCTTTAAATCAACTTGGTCTTTCAAACACATTGAATATCCTTGGGACCATATGAGTCTAGCTTATACAAAATTAATGGCAAATTATATACTCACGTCATCAATTTATTTCCTTTAAATCATAGATTTCTTTATGTCCACAATTCCACAAAAGATAGAAAAAAAGATAAAAAGGGTGCCCAAAAAACCTAAAGAAAAAAGACCACCATAAACTTGAAGCACATAGTTGGAGTGTATTTCCACCGTAAACGAGTAGAGGATACGAGTGGCGCCCAAATTCTCTCGGAAAGGGATTTGATTCATAAAAATTAAAATTTTCATCTGCTTCAAAAAGGGTCAATTTGCGAAGGTAATTCTGAATTCTTTCTAATTTCTTGTTCTTTTAGATAATAATCTCTTGTGAACTGGTGATTTGATTCATGGGTTTTGTGTATAATTCGCATCGGTTTTGAATAAATGCCGTGATCTGATGCCGATTTTGGTGAGATTTGTGGTGTTTTGGTGAAAGGGCACAATAATTGTTTGGGTTTTGTACTGTTTTTTTCAAGTTTATGTGTGTAATTAGGGATTTGTGTTGTAAATTGATGTTAAATTCTTTTGAATTTTGTGAATTGCTTGAAAGATGGGTTCTAATGGCATCCTAAATTCTCAAGTTCTAATGAATTCCATTTCAGAAGATGATATAAAATTTTACCATTTTGAATTAGTGGCAAATAGTCAAACACCCCAATTTGAGTATTAGTATGTGTAAATAGTAAATATAGATGTTGGAGGATGGATAGAATACTTCTTTTTGGCTGATTTCGTTTCCTTGATGTGCTTTTTGATTGGATACTGTTGCTAACTAGATTGGTTATTATTCAGATGTGTTCACTTGTTTTGTATAGATTTGGTTTTACTTTTTGAAAGCAGAGGTTATTGTATGCAAAGTGTTAGTAATGTCTGTTTTACGGTGTTATATGAGAAGATCGATGAAACCTGCTGAAAATGATAGGGTGACACTCTATCTTACATTTTATGTATGTGCGTGTGTACGAGTTAGAGTGATCCCATGTCGTTTGCAGCAAATTTATTTGGTCAATATATATATATATATATATATATATGCATGTAGGATGTATTTATAGGTTTAGGTTCAAGAGAAAACCTCAAAAAAAGGGAAAACTGAGGAACACCCTCGTGGCCCGTCATCTGGACCGTATGCATTTGTGCATAAAAGTAATTTGTAATATGCACATATGCATAAAAACCATAAAACAACTTACTTTTCTTCTATGCACAAGTGCATACGGTCCAAATGAAGGGCTATGAGGGTGTTACTTAGTTTTCCCTTTTTTTTGAGGTCTTTCCTTGAAACTGGCTCTCTCTCTCTCTCTATATATATATATAAATATATATATGTATATATATATATAGAAGGAGGTTCATACGGAAAATATAACTTTTTAAGAAAAAGCGAGGAGCAATCTCAACCACTCATCTCGGTCAACAAAGGTGGCTTTGACCGGTCCCCCCCTCTTTAATAATCTCTACCCTCCCATGAATCGCGTCATTCCTCCGTGATAACGTACACCGTAACCGCGAGATGAGTGGCTGAGATTGCTCCTCACCTTTTCTTAAATTGACATGCTTCTCGTTTGAACCTTCCCCTATATATATATATACATACAGAGAGAGAGAGAGAGAGAGAGGAAACTTCAAATGTGAACTCAATTTTGGTTGTGAACGTGAGGACGAATCTCAGCCACACATCTTCGGTTACGGTGGATGCGATCACGGAGGATTGACGCGATTCATGGGAGGGTGGAGATTATTAAAAGGGGGGGGGGGGGACCGGTCAAAGCCGCCTTTATTGACCGGATGAGCGGCTGAGATTCGTCTTCATGTTCATAACCAAAATTGAGTTCACATTTGAAGTTTCATCTATATATATATATATATATATATATATATATCAAAAAAGGTGGGAGTGTCAATTATGAAATTTGTTTGAGAGGTTGTTCACTTGATCAAGAAATGGTACAACCACTGTAATAGAGCATGGGGTTTCGGTTAATGCTCATTCCTTTCTTGCCAGTTCTTGTTAAGTGCTGAATGATTTCTTCTGAAGCTTATTAAAGTCTCCATTCACGAAATATGTCTCTTTATGCAGTTGTTTTTAAAACCATGACTCCACTTGTCTATTTTTTTATAACTTGTTTTGTCCTCATCAGGACTTTTTCAATCATCATGATCAAACGAAATCCTGTTTCTCATAACTTATTTTGTCTTAATCAGGATTTCTTTTCATCCTACCTTAGCACTTGATGAAATTGTAACCTTTAAAATTTAGCGCTTCTATTGCTTTGTTTCATCAGATGTGTAACTAGATGAGTATGAGCCCTTTATAACTCACATGTTGTGGGCTTATGGAAGTGATAAATTTTTACTAACAAATCATGATTTAATCATTTCTATAATTTGAAATATTCTTTAATTGTTTCTAACTGTGTTAATTCATCACGTTTATAGAAAAACTGTTGTTATGCAAAGCAAACCCTAACTCCTCACCTTCGTTTTATAACTTAGTTCTTGTACCCACAAGTTTTTATTTGGGAATTAATTCAGTGCATCTCATCCTAATGCTCTTCCATGAATTGTGCTTTAGAAGGGAAATGATCCTGTGCATCTCATCCTATTGTGCATCCATTTCTCATCCAACGGTTCATAATCACTACTTCTCACACTTCTCACTGTAGCCCAACCCAGATCAAATATACGTAAACTAGACATAGAAATAATTAGTGCAACACTTAATCGTAATAAATTATAATAATTATTAGAGAAAATATTTATTTTCTTTCCTTGTTGAGTTAGTTGGAAGTAGTTGGGAAATAATATAGTCAGTTTCATACTTCAGTGGTTTAGCTTACCCTATAAATAAAGAGGTTGGCTATCCAGTTTTCTCATAACGAAATTCACCCGTAATCAACGAAAAGTACAACCTCTCGAAAACAGTCAACGTTACGTAAGTTGCCTATCTTTTATACTACGTTTTTCATCCAATAACTCACAGTTTTCACGCTAAATTTTGCAGGATGGGAACCGGTGAAGCGAAATACGGGTCGTTCACGTACGAGAGTCTCGAGAGGGAGCCTTACTGGCCGTCAGACAAGCTTCGGGTTTCCATCACGGGAGCTGGTGGGTTCATCGCCTCCCACATCGCTCGGCGTCTGAAAACCGAGGGCCATTACATCATCGCGTCTGACTGGAAGAAAAACGAGCACATGCCGGAGGACATGTTTTGCCATGAGTTCCATCTTGTCGATCTTCGTGTGATGGATAATTGTTTGAAAGTTACGCAGAACGTTGATCATGTCTTTAACTTGGCTGCCGATATGGGAGGCATGGGGTTCATTCAGTCGAACCATTCAGTCATTATGTATAACAACACCATGATAAGCTTTAACATGCTTGAGGCTTCTAGGATCAGTGGAGTTAAGAGGTTAGTGGACGAAATCTTGTTGTTTATAAGTTGGAATTTAAGTTGCTTTTTAGGAATTAGGACCGTTATTTTTGGCATGGTTAATTATGGTTATGTAAATAAGGTAGTCTGTGTCGGTTATTTAAGGTGATTTTTAGAATGTTTATTCGATTATATCTCTAGTAAGATTTTGTGATTTAAATGAGATAGATAGATAGATTATATGTTGACTTTAATGTTACGGTTTGTACAGGTTCTTTTACGCCTCTAGTGCTTGCATCTATCCCGAGTTTAAGCAGTTGGAAACCACCAATGTGAGCTTGAAGGAATCAGATGCTTGGCCTGCTGAGGTTATTGATTCTTGACTAATCATGAATATACATACATAATACACACGCACACACACACACACACACACACACATATATACACACATAGAAGAAAGTTCAAATGTGAACTCATCTTTCATTTTGAACGTGAGGACCACTAAAATCGTGCCACATGGCATATTTAGTCTGAGTATTCATGTATTATTCAAACTGAATAACACTGCATTCAGGTGTTATTCAAGTAATTTATAACACGCACATGTGCATTACAGCACACATGCATAAAACCAAAAAACAACTTAACTTACGTGTATAAACATGTGCATACCATCCAGATGAATGCTTACCAAGGTGTTCCTTAGTTTTTCATTTTTCAGAGGTTTTCGCCTAAACCTCTCTCTATTATATGTGTATGTATATTGTATATATATATATATATATAATTTTGACGAATATATTTCAATCACTTCTTTTTGTCCATCTCCTTAACTATGTTGACATTTTTTTCCTCTCACAATTTTAGCCTCAAGATGCTTACGGTTTGGAGAAACTAGCAACGGAGGAGTTGTGCAGGCACTACACCAAAGACTTTGGAATTGAGTGCCGAATTGGACGCTTTCATAACATCTATGGACCTTTTGGTACATGGAAAGGTACAATTTTGAAAACCCCCTTAATCTCTTTAAATAACAATCAATTTAAAAAACCCACTTCACCAACTTCATAATTTTTCGAGCAATTTTAATTCCAATTACAAAACGATCCTTCAGAAACAAAGGTCAAACTAAGAATATCAAATTTGACTATAAAGATCGTAAAGTTGATTCTTTTGATGGATATAATTTGGTTTTTTTCACGTCTTAACAACTTCAGGCGGAAGGGAGAAAGCGCCTGCTGCTTTCTGCAGAAAGGCCCTTACGTCCACCGATAAGTTTGAAATGTGGGGAGACGGGCTTCAAACTCGATCTTTTACCTTCATTGATGAATGTGTCGAAGGTGTCTTAAGGTACTTAACTCGTGTTGTTTCTAAGAGCCATCGATTGTTTTATTTATTTATTTTCTAATAATTAATTAATTTAACAAAACGTATTCTTGACTTCAAGTTGGCAAATACGGTATGGGTTTCATTGGACGCGTCTATCTTGATAGGGATTTTATATTTTCTTTCTATAGATATGGATACTCGTTCGTTCCCCTGTTTTCTTCCTTGTTTTAAGACTGCCTTTATTACTTGGTTTAATAGGTTGACAAAATCCGACTTCCGTGAACCGGTGAATATTGGAAGTGATGAGATGGTAAGCATGAATGAAATGGCTGAAATTGTTCTCGGGTTTGAGGACAAGAAGCTCCCGATCCACCACATCCCGGGCCCGGAAGGAGTACGTGGTAGAAACTCGGACAACACTTTGATCAAAGAGAAGCTTGGATGGGCCCCTACCATGAAATTAAAGGTATTCCTTTTTACCTTTTGTTGCAAGTATATGAATACGTAACATGTGTATGCCGAGGTTTATACATTTTAAAAGTTTATGGTAGAGGCTGCATTTATATATACCAAACAACCAAAAGCCATGCCAATAAAAGAAAAAAACTTATGTCATAATTCATAGTTATATATAGATACATATATATAGGGGACTATTCATCGGAGAACTCAGTTGTTTGTGGTAACCATGAGGTCCAATATGCACCTCCCATTTCAATAATTAATGATTAAAAAAAGAAAAATTACTAAAGAGAAATCCAAAAAAAACTACCAGGTGATTATAGTCATATTAAATAAATTAAAACAAATAATTTAATAAAATGATTGGTCACATTGGATCTCAAAGTATTCTCAAACCACCGAGTTCTCATTTGATTAGACCCCTATGAGAGGGAGGGAGGAAGGAAGGTTCAGAAGAAAACCTCAAAAAAAGGAAAAACTAAGGAACACCCTGGTAGCCCTTCATATAGATGGCATGCACTTGTGCATACAAGAAATTTAAGTTTTTTTTTTTGGGTTTTTATGCATGTTACAAATTACTTGTATGTACAAGTGCATACCGTTCACATGAAGGGCTACTAGGGTATCTCTCAGTTTTCCGTTTTTTTGAGATTTTCCCCGAACCTGGCCCTATATATATGTGTATATATATGGCGAAGGATCGTGTGAGAAGTTGAATTAACATGAGAAGCGTAAAAGTGGATTTGAACCCTTGATCACTTTTAATCTCAAGTCCACTCATGAATCGAGCTTGATACGGGGATTGATCCAGTGCATCTCGAGGCATCTTATCCTAATGTGCATCCAGCTATTGATAACCAGTAGGGTGTGCACGGTTTGACCGAAACCGGATAAACCGGCCGAACCAAACCAATTTTGTCGGTTTGGCCGGTTTAGCCATCATTATTCAGGCCGGTGGTTTGCGTTTTTTTATAAACCGTTAATATGGTTTGGTTTGTGGTTTTAGGGACAAAACCATCCGTTTAAACCAAACCGGACCGAATGTGTGTATGATTAAATATACAAGAGTCTAACGGACAATCAGTCAATAAGATACACTCACATTTTTTCTAATTTAAGAACCAGGGATTTACCTTTTTTATCTTTTCAAATTCCTAGGGGATGAGAGAATAACGACTCTTTGTTATTCTGAATTTTGATAAAAGCTAGTCAAACCGTCAAACCGGCCAAACCAAACCGGTTTATATTGGTTTGGTCGGTTTGGTTTGACACAATAATTTGGCCGGTTTGGTTTGAAAAATTATCAAACCGGGGGTATCGGTTTGGCCGAGATTTTAGGCTCAAACCGGCCAAACCGGACCATGCACACCCCTATTAACCACTTATCACGAGAACCCAACCCGATATATATCTATATATATGTATGTGGTCAAGATCATGTGAGATATTCACTTCCATGAGAAGGTGGGAACAAATGACGATACCTTTAAATACTGTGTGAATGCTATGTCATGACTAATAGTTCATGGGCACAATCAAAACTACACCCCACATCGCTAGATATGGAGATTCCGCAAAAGGGTATAACAGTAAAAGCGTCATTTTGACTTTCTAAGTCAATCAATACGTATACTTGTGCTTCACCTGATCATCCCTTGATTCAGTCATTCATTTTATGTAGGATGGATTGAGAATCACATATTTCTGGATCAAGGAGCAAATTGAGAAAGAAAAGGGTTCTGGCTTTGACCTTTCGGTTTACGGCACGTCCAAAGTCGTTGGGACCCAGGCACCCGTTCAACTTGGATCTCTCAGGGCCGCCGATGGCAAAGAATGAAACGCGTGTAAGGTTCCGGTCTCTGTTTTCGTTGTTTTTAAAATCCGAAGATTGTTTTTAATGTTCTCTGTTAAGACATTTATGTTTGATGTGTAATCTTGTTTTGCTACTTTGCTCTTTGATCTCCTATCGTTTGAATCGATTGTTATTGTGCTCTAGCATCCGTTTTTCGTATAAATTAAGTTTCTTATCGTTTTAACGTAAGCTTTGTGGACAAGAGGAGTCTTACATGGTTCGAGTACTATACTTAGGTGCCATTTATATATTTTCAAAACATGTTCTTTTAAGTCATTTTACATTGTTATCTAGTTTATTAGTTTTTTTTAGGTGAAAAATGACTAGTTAGTAGTCAACAATTAGCTTATTACCTAGTTAGCCAAACATGTCCCGAGGGATCTTTTTTTGAACAGTAACATAGTAAATGTTTACTGGTACCCATCCTTTAGCGGTTGTGATGTCAAAGGTTGAAAATTTTAGCTGGTAAGGAAGGATTGTGACTTTTATCGGGTACTCATCCTTTAGCGGTTGAGATGTCTAACGTTGAAAATTTTAGCTGGTAAGGAAGGATGGTGACTTTTATCGGTTAAGAGACACCATCTTCCTATGCCATCATAATCTAATGTGATAAAACAAATGAGAGTATTAACTATTACCTGGACTGGTTAGCCTTAATAAGAGGCCTCCAACTCCAAGTCTCCTTGAACTATAAATGCATTATTGGGCTTAGCCCAATTCACTTCATTTTCTCATAATCTTCATAAAAGTCCAAGTCTCCTTGAGTTATGATGGATGCATTATTGGGCCTAGCCCAATTCACTTCATTTTCTCATAATCTTCATAAAAGTCTAAATCCTGAAGGATGTGTTTGTTATCATTTTAATGAGCTTAATGGTACTTAAGATTTATTGTGTTAGTTATACAAGACCATTTGATAGTGTTTTGATGATATAAGAGACAACTTTACGTAAAAAGCCAAAAAAATTCCAAACTCCCAAACTAAAAACACACTGTCTATCTATAGAAAAACCTTTCAAACAAGAACTTTTCCGAAAAAACCTTTCAAACAAGAACTTTTCCAAGCTATCTAGACAGATTAATCCACCCATATAGCTTTAGTCAAACATGGTTTAATAGAAAACCAACCAAACAAGAAGACTCGTTACTTATTACTGTTAAAATTAGGTTATGGGACCGATTAGGCTTGATTTAGAACATGTTGTAAGCCGGGTTCAATATATGTATTTCTATTTTAGAAAATTAGGGGAAGGTTCAAACGAGAAGCATCTCAATATAAGAAAAGTGAGGAGCAATCTCAGCCACTCATCTTGCGGTTACGTTGGACGTGATTACGGATGATTGACGCGATTCATGGGAGGGTAGAGATTATTAAAGGGGGGACTGGTCAAAGCCGTTTTTGTTGACCGAAATGAGTGGTTGAGATTGCTTCTCACATTTTCTTAAAAAATATATTTTTCGTATGAACCCCCCTCTGTATATATATTCAAGGGTTTATGACTTATTTGGGTAATCAACTATTCGATTTGTATGCATATTACCATCAAATTATGTTTTGTACTCAATAAACCATTGAACTCTTTTTTTTTGTGCTCATAATACCATTATGATCGGTAATAGCCCATTTTTTTCTTACGTGGCAATTAAAATTATTAAAAAAATGCTTATGTGGAGCTAACGTGTGTTCCACGTGGATCTGACGTGTGTTTTTGACTTTTTGTACTCATAATACCATTGAACTCCTTTTGTACTCATAACACCATTGAACTCTCATCTTCTTCTTCTTCAAGCCGCCACCACCACTACCACCACCACACCCACCACCGCCACTACAACCACCAACCATCGAAACCTCTCCCGTCGGCGATCTTCGAGCTTACGTTTCTCCGAACTCTCGACGTCAACCATAACCTCTTCAACTCCACATTTCGGCCGGGGAAGCTACCTCGAAGGTGAGATTTCGAGAACATGTGGCAGTTTCCGACGGTTTGAAGTTCTTATACCTCGCCGGAAACATCCCCGATGGTCGAATTTCGGCGGATTTAGTGCTTGGTGGTGGTGGTGGTGGGTGTAGGGGTGGTGGTGGTGGGTGTAGTGGTGGTGGTGGCTTGAAGAAGAAGAAGAGGAGAGTTCACTGGTATTATGAGTACAAAAATAGTTCAATGGTATTATGAGTACAAAAAGTAAAAAACACACGTCAGATCCACGTGGAACACACGTCAACTCCACATAAGCATTTTTTAATAATTTTAATTGCCACGTAAGAAAAAAATGGGCTATTACCGGTCATAATGGTACTACGAGTACAAAAAAAAGAGTTCAATGGTATATTGAGTACAAAAGATAGTTCGATGATAATATGCATACAAATCGAAAAGCTGGTTACCCAAATAAGTCATAAACCCTATATTCAATTAGTATTATACACACATGACATGGCACATGTATGCGTCTTTTCATATACACATGTGGATAATAAAAAAATATAAATTTCTTTATAAAAGGTTTTGAGATTCAAATATTATTTTCCATAAGTCACTTTGTTTCTTTTTTTCCTTAAGGCTACCAGCACCCAACCCAATCAATCCACTCAACTCACTCACTTTTTTAGTGTCACGTCAGCTGCCACATCAGCTTTTTCCCAACCCTCTCTTTACCCTCCCATAACCCTCTACAACTCACACCCAACCCTCTCAACCCTCTCACACACAACACACACACACAACACACACCCCACACACACCCCACACCTTTTGTTCGGCTTCTACAAGCCGCTGGTGTTGCAACCCGCCGGCTGGAATCCGCCGCGCACCCAACCCAAAATAACCCTCCCAACCCAGTGGGCATACCCGCACCCTTACCCGCTGACCGCTGCAGCTAGCCTAATGTTAATTGTTTATAATTAATCAATAGAAGAAGATGCATTGATTAAAATAAATAAAGTAAAAAGTAAAAAATGTTAATTGTGTAATTTGAGAATAGAAAATATAAATAATGGTCTACTATAATGACCAAACATGTAATTTAGTCAAACTTTTTTTGGATGACTTAATCACTTAATTTAATAAAGTTGAATAGTGTGATGAAAATAAAAACTACCGGGATAAAAAAAACAGTTGCTAAATAGTAGGACAAAAATCGTTATAAATATCATACAACAAGGACTAAAATCGTAGTCTCGTAATTTAACCACAATGACAATTTTGTAATTTAACAATGATGGCAGTCTTTTAACTTAAACGATTTCAAGGTCACATTTATTTTTCCCTGCATATTGTATGGTATAGTAATATTCTTTCTTGATAATTGTAGAGTTATATAATTATTTGATTGTTTTTTTAATTAAAGTTATAATAGTTTATAATTAATCAACAAAATGTGTTTGATAAAATAAATAAAAAATAAAAAATTAACAAAATATGAATTATGTAATTTAAGGATAAAATAATATAAAGAATGATCTACTATAAAACCAAATACGTAATTTAATCAAACAGTTGAATGAAGGAATGAAAATAAAAATCATAGGAATGAAAAAATAATTGTAAAAGATGAAGGACTAAAAATGTTAAAGATATGAAACTATTGAGACAAAAATCATAATTTACTTTATTGTTTTATTATAAGGCCATCCACAGCCGTACAGGTCATACCACCTGTACAGGCTACCACCTCAGCGCCACATCAGCTTTACCACTACCATACCATTTCATCCGCAGCCGTACAGGTCATACCACCTATTTATTTTTTAGAATTAAAATTAAAACTAAAATTCAAATTAACTAACAATTAAAATTAACAATTAACAATTAAAATTAAAAATACATTAAAATTAAAATTAAAAAACTATTAATCGAAAGGAGGCCATTCGTATTTTTCGCGCAACTGCTCCTTCTCTTGCAACGTGGTCTCCAAAAGGAGACCCGAGAGATGGTTGTGCGGTGATGTGTAGAATTGGAAGTGTGTCATCCTTTGTCTTTCGTAAAGCATATCGTGAAGCCCAGTGTTCGCGGTTGCGAAGGCGCCTATTTGGAACGAGATGGCCGCGTCGGTCTCGGTTATCGAAGACGAAGACCCCACATGTCTTGCCGCGTTCCGACCCATTGGTCGTGACCGTTCGGTTTGTGAGCGTTGATCGTCACCCCCGACATTCATGTAAGTACGGGCATCGGAATCGCTGGGGGAGTCCGTTTGGGTTTCGGTCGTTTTCGACCGTTTGTTTGTTGGCGCGCGGATGTCCGATGGGTTCATCATTTCCACCGGGATGAACTTCGGGCATTCATTGAGAACTCTCCAAGCTTTGTCGTGAGGGAATGTCTTGCGATACTCGCATCGGTATCGCTCGTTAGCTCATGCCAAGACATCAACGTCGGATTCGCCGCTTTGTCGCGAATTCGATGCGTTGTTGTATATACAAGCGAATTTCGCGACCACCGATAGCAATTTCTATAGGTCTTAGATTTAGAGGGACCCTTTGGTTTTTTAAGCTTTTGGTCAGCAGGACCAGGTCCAATAATGCCTATTGTTGATCCAGTCTTCCTAAGACCTTATGAAATATCAATGATCCTTTATCTTTCATCTCAGAATACTTAGCAAAATACAGATGCTTAGGGAACTACAGCGAGTCTGTTCGCTGAAGGTCCATACTGCTGAGCATGGTTCATAAATGATATCAGCGATAGCTTGTCACTGACTCCTTTCAGTGACAACGATAGCTGATAACTGTTAATGTATTCTATGAAGACAAACAGTCATGTCACTAGGAAAACCATCGGCACCATCTATTGATGTAAGCTGATGATAGAGTCAGTGATGCTAATGATCTGAAGTTGAAATCAGTGACAGCTACCTGACTATACATACATGACGATTCAATGAAGACAAGTCATAGTGCCTCCCTGACCCTTCCCAAGGATCAACGATTCTAAGGCCTGATCAGTGACTTGTTCTTTAAGAATATTACTTTTGTCTTCTTGTCTTATATGCACAAAAAGGATTTGGTTTGCCTTTCTGAAAATAAGTACATGAGAGATGTCTCTTTACTGTTCACTCCTTACTTGTCAACCATAAGGCCTCTATTTACCATAGACCATGACTCTACCAAACATGGACTTTCTTTTATGGTACAATAGTACACCAAACCCCAATCTTTACATGACAATTTGGTTGTGACATGCATTTAATGCATGGGGTATAAATATGAACATAGTGTGTTCTTCAAACACCGAACCTTTGGTCCATATTCAATACCCCTATCCTTTTTCTTTCTATCTTCTACCCTCTAATTCTTGCTTAGTGCATAAGCAAAGGTTGTGTGTCTTAAACATAAAGATTGTTTTGGATCTTGACAAAGTCTTGATCCTCTTCAACAAACAATCTACTTCAGTTTCACACAAAGGCTCCATAGGAGTCGTGAACTGAATTAAGTGGAAGAAACTGTGTTGATTGTATTAAACCCCCCTTCTACAATACAATCTATCATATTGGCCATCAATAAAGGACCAACACCTATATCTTTGGTCTGAGGAGGAATGGGAGTCTTCTCCTGAGGTTTGGTTATTAAGTCAACCTTGATTCTAGGAGTGGAGCTTTGAGTAGATTTCTTAGCCCCAGATCCTGTAGGACCACGACCTAAGATTTTAGAAATCTTGTGGTTTTGAATCTTAGATTTGGAAGGATGGGTTGGAAGGTCTTTGCTAACCGAGTTCATATGAGGCTGAACAGGGATAACATCATCATCTTTGGAGATAGGAGAAGAACTCTGAGGGTTAGAGTCAGAACTAACAAACATGCCAAATTTCAAATATGATTTATCAGAGTTATCCATAGCATGTCGTTTTCCTTTAACAAAACCTAAGCAGGTTCTGTTCATAGGGTGACGCTGGGTGACGATAATTTCATCCACCTTTTCAGAGGCATCAGCCCAGCTCTTAACAGTGACCTTTTCTGAAAGTAGCTCAGCAAGAGCTCTTTCTTTATCAGCGATGGCCTGTTCTCGTTCAATGCAAAGAACTTGGTTTGCATGAACTTGGTCTTGCCTCATAAACAGCGAGCTCTTTGAGTTTCTCATGACACTCTTTGAGCTCAGTCCTAAGGTCAAAGTTGACCCTTTCAGCAAAGGACTTGCCATTTAAGGCATTGAACAGATCGATGGTTAGAGCATCCATCGCAGTCATAACATTAGAAGGAGAAAGAGTAGATACCTGAGGAAGATCAAAGGTCAAGACAGAAGTAGCAGTGACTTCTTCTTCAGGGATGTCTTCGAGCTGTGCCATAAGAGCAGGCTCGGGGTCATCAGCGATGGCCATCAGACATGTCACCTCGCTGGTATCTTCTTCATCAGAGGATTCATCAGAAGATTCATCCCAGCCTTTTTCTTCAGCGATTAGACCTTTGCCTTTTCGCTGGTATTTCAGCTTTCGGTACTTGGACTTCAGCTTTTGGTACTTTCCGTCCTTGTAAGCTGGGGTAGAAGATTCAGCGAACTGATTCTTCTTGTACCTGCACTTAGTGGCAAAGTGTCCTTTGCCCTGACATTTGAAACAGGTAGAGGTAGCCTTATCACTAGAGGGGGTGTCAGGCTTGTTAGTAAGAGACAGCTGCTTGGGCTTACGGAAGTTTCCTTTCCTGCCAAACTTTTTGAAATGCTTAGTGAGAAGAGCAAGAGACTCGTTGAAATCTGCCTCATTATCAGAGACAGGATCAGAGACAGAATCATCTATCTCAGTGATAGTCACTGTTGAGACAGGGGTTTGAGAGGGTTGAGAAGCATCAAAAAGTAGGGCAAGAGATGTACCTTTCACATCATCCTTGGTATCTCGGATGAGATTAGTCTTCAGAGACTTGGTTTGCTCATGGTTGAGCATCATACCCTATAACTCACTAAGAGTTATAGTCTTAGTGTCCTTGGACATTTTTAGACACATGGTGTAAGTTTCCCAATATTCAGGGAGGGCCTTCATGAATTTGGTGATTACCTGCGAGTTATAGTAAACAATACCGTAGGTCTTCAGATCTATCAGAAGGCAGTTAAACCTCTGATGGGTCTGGGCCAAAGTTTCACCTTTAGCAGCGATGAACTTCTCATACTAACGTATGAGGTGAATCTTTTTAGATTCTATGAGAGCGTTAGCACCCTCATATTGGATACAGAGAGTATCCCATATCTCTTTAGCTGTCTTAAGCTTACTGATGGAGTGAAATAATTCATCAGGAAGAGACATGGCTATCAGAGATCTTGCCTTGGTGTCAACATTCACCAGGCGCTTATCTTCGTCTGTCCAGTTGGACACATGCTTAACAAATGTTCTTTTAGGAGTAGCGGAAGTGGTGGAAGTAGCAGCGACAGCTGGTACTATAGAAGTGGGAACATATGGTCCATGTTCTAAGAAGTAGGGGATTTGAGGATCGGAACCAGAGAGAAATAGTTCCATTCTTGACTTCCATAGAGGGAAGTTATCAGCATTGAATCTGGGAGGCTTTGCCAGAGATCCAGATTCAAAATATGTGTCTTTTGGAGGATTGGCCATAGGGTGGATCTAGAAACTATGTTTCTTTTGTGAACGGTTAGGAAGAAGAAAGAGGTTTCTAACCGCTCTGATACCACTTGTTGGTCCTCTATTGATGGCCAATATGATAGATTGTATTGTAGAAGGGGGGGGGGGGGGTTGAATAAAATCAACACAGTTTCTTCCACTTAATTCAGTTCACAACTTCTACGGAGCCTTTGTGTGAAACTGAAGTAGATTGTTTGTTGAAGAGAATCAAGACTTTGTCAAGATCCAAAACAATCTTTAAGTTTAAGACACACAACCTTTGTTTATGCACTAAGCAAGAATTAGAGGGTAGAAGATAGAAAGAAAAAGGATAGGGGTATTGAACATGGACCAAAGGTTCGTGTTTGAAGAACACACTATGTTCATATTTATACCCCGTGCATTAAATGCATGTCACACCCAACTTTACACTTGTCATGTAAAGATTGGGTTTGGTGTACTATTGTACCATAAAATAATGCCCATGCTTGGTAGAGTCATGGTCTATGGTAAATAGTTGCCTTATGGTTGACAAGCAAGGATGGAACAGTAAAAAGACATCCCTCTTGTACTTTTTGTCAGAAAGGCAAACCAAATCCTTTTTGTGCATATAAGACAAGAAGACAAAACTATTATTCTTAAAGAACAAGTCACTGATCAGGCCGTAGAATCGCTGATCCTTGGGAAGGATCAGGGAGGCACTGTGACTTGTCTTCATCGAACGTCATGTATGTGTAGTCAGCTAGCTGTCACTGATTTCAACTTCAGATCATTAGCATCGCTGAGTCTATCATCAGCTTACATGAATAGATGGTGTTGATGGTTTTCCTAGTGACATGACTGTTTGTATTCAGAGAATACATTAGCAGTTATCAGCTATCGCTGTTACCGAAAGGAGTCAGTGACAAGCTATCGCTGATATCATTTATGAACCATGCTCAGCAGTATGGACCTTCAGCTCCTGGATCTGATCGCCGGTTTTGGGTAGAGAGAGAGAGAGAAGGCTTTCTTAGGGAATAAGTTTCTGATATGATATATTGTTACCCCTAGGCCTTTTTTTATATGGATAAACCTGGCAGTGTTTGATTCCATATATAACTCTTTTATAATTATCTCTATAATTAATCAAATAGATTAATTATATAATTCAGATAATTATCTATTAATTAATCTTAACTGATTAATTATAAATAAACAATTTAACTAATTATTTATTTATTTCTTTCTCTCTTTAAATAATTAATAACCAATTAATTATTTCTCACATAATCCAAACATTCTCACTTTGGTGTGCAGCGGTGTGACATACTAGTGTCTTATAACATTGGACACGGTAACCCTGTTACTGTCTCGCACATAATCCTAACAGAGTCCCACTTGTGCTAGACATGTAACTGAACTGTCACCATTAGCCTAAGGAGGTCCCTAGCCAGACACTTAGGTTAACCAGGTTATAAGATCTCTTATATCCAGAGATACAATTCACGCTTGAATTTGTACACAGGTTCATTCCTTTTGCACGCGATATTTCTAAAATGATTTTGAGACATGGAGTGGAGGATTCATTTCTCAAAACAAGTATTTCTTGACTCTGATTCAGATTTCCTGCAGTAACGGATAGGCCTGTAAACGAACCGAACGAACACGAACGGGGCATGTTCATGTTCGTTTGTTTAAGTTTAAACGAACACGAACACGAACACGAACGCTTAACCGAACGAAAAATCATGTTCGTGTTCGTTCATTTAGCACATGAGGGTGTTCATGTTCGTTTGTGTTTGTTCGTTAAACTCTTAAACGAACGGTTCACGAACGTAAACGAACACAAACGAACACAAATGAACATAAACGAATATAAGCGAACAAACATTAACAAATGAACATGAACAAACAGAAAATCCTACATATTCTTGATTAACATCCAGAAGTTTTTACCCGAGAGGAAAGAGATTCTGTAGTATTTTTTGAAACTTTATTTAAAACATAGTTAAATAATTAAATTACTTAATAAATAATATACAATAAATAAATAAATAAATAATTATATATACTAATATAAATGAACGAACATAAATAAACAAATATAAACGAACGGTTCATGAACGTAAATGAACGATGGTTCACGAACATAAACGAACGAACATAACCGAACGTTCACGAACATAATTGAACGAACGAGGACGTTGTTCATGTTCGTTCGTTTATTTAAACGAACGTAAAATTCTGTTCGTATTCGTTCGTTTATTAAACGAACGAACATAAACGAACTTCCCGCCGCACAAAATCACGAACGGTTCATGAACGTTCGGTTCGTTTACAGGCCTAGTAACGGATATTACTAAATAATAACTGTTATTCTATCCGAGCGTGACCACACGTTTTCTGCAAATCTTAATCGTCAAGGGGCCCGGAAATATCTCTCTCTATAGTAGAGGTGCAAATCCCTTCTTGACTATCTGCATTTGGATCCACGTCTTCCGCTGCATCTAGTCACGTTCCGTATGGCCGCCCTGTTACAGTGCAGCGTTAGAGCGCACTAAGAGTACAGTAGTCCTCGTGTTCCCAAACCAAATATCTCAGGTCTAAGAACAACCTATCATCAAGTCAATGCTTATGACTGGGGCTCCATGAAGCAGACTTGAAACTGGTCACTTCCAATACTCAAACACTCTGATGAGTATCTATAAATACTTGGTCACAGCGCTTGTGCTTTTACTCTCTACTTCGAATAAATCATCAAGTATTTATAATAGCGTTAAACTCCCTATTGAAATTCCCATTTCAATAAGTGGCTACGGAAAATTTAGATTTTATTGCAAAACTTTGCATAAATCATGGATATGTTAAATATGCGAAAAATAGTTAATTTAAAACAATTATGTACTAAAAACCTCCATTTATTTCCATCACACTGTGAAATAAAACTTTACATGATTATATTGTTCAAAACTAAACTATAGTAATAATAATAAACTAAAACTAGCTACTGGTGTCCAGGTACTGCATCCCAATGGAATTTGCATGAGCCTCATGCTTCACCCTTGCTAGCGGCTTTGTCAGCGGATCTGCGACATTGTCTTCCGTCGGAATCTTGCATATCCTTACATCTCCTCTTCCAATGATCTTTCGGATGAGGTGATACTTTCTGAGCACATGTCTAGACTTGTGATGCTCTCTAGGTTCCTTTGCTTGCGCCACGGCTCCCGAGTTATCACAGAATATATCAATCGGTCTAGAGACACTGGCAATGACTCTTAGATCCGATAGAAAATTCCTCAGCCAGACAGCTTCCTTTGCGGCATCTGATGCTGCAATGTACTCTGCTTCTGTAGTTGAATCTGCAATCGTATCCTGCTTCGAGCTCTTCCACGAGATCGCGCCTCCGTTTAGGGTAAAGACGTACCCTGACTGTGATCTGAAATCATCTCTGTCGGTCTGGAAACTAGCGTCAGAATATCCGATGACACTAATTTCATCCTCAGATCCTCCAAAGACCAAGAACATATCTTTCGTTCTTCTCAAGTACTTGAGAATGTTCTTGACAACCACCCAATGAGGTTCACCCGGATTCTGTTGATATTTGCTCGTAACACTTACTGAGTAAGCAACATCGGGCCTAGTACATAACATGGCATACATAATCGATCCAATTGCTGATGCATATGGAACCGATTTCATCTTGTCCTGATCTTGACTAGAAACAGGACACTGTGTTTTACTTAACACTATGCCATGTTGCATCGGGATAAATCCTTTCTTGGATTCATCCATCCTGAATTTCTTCAGAATTTCGTCAATGTACGTACTTTGGCTAAGTCCGATAAGCCGCTTAGATCTATTTCTGTAGATCTTTATGCCAAGTATATAAGCAGCTTCTCCAAGGTCTTTCATCTGGAAACACTTGCTTAGCCAACTTTTAACACTCTGTAAAGTTGGTACATCGTTTCCTATGAGTAGAATGTCGTCTACGTACAAGACCAAGAAGGTTACTATGCTCCCACTGAACTTAGTGTAAACACACGGTTCGAACTCACTTTTCGCGAAACCAAACTCTTTGATTCGCTCATCAAAGTGTAAGTTCCAACTTCGAGATGCTTGCTTTAATCCATAAATGGATTTTAGCAGTTTACACACTTTATTAGGATTCTTAGGATCTTCAAATCCCTCTGGTTCTTCCATATAGACGTCTTCTGTTAACTTTCCATTCAGAAAGGCTGTCTTGACGTCCATTTGCCAGATCTCGTAGTTAAAGTACGCTGAAATGGCCATTAGAATCCTAATTGACTTTAACATGGTTACTGGCGAAAATGTTTCATCATAGTCGATACCATGAGTTTGCGTGAATCCTTTTGCGACCAGTCTAGCCTTGAAAGTGTGTACATTCCCGTCCATGTCGGTTTTCTTCTTGAAAACCCATTTACGTCCAACAGCTCTACATTGCTGGGGTAAATCTGTCAACTCCCATACTTGGTTGTCGTACATGGACTGCATCTCGGCCTTCATGGCTTCTTACCATTGTTCAGACTCACTGCCTGACACAGCTTCTCCATAGGATGTTGGTTCATTCAAGTCTCCACTATCCTGAGAGACTAGAAACCCAAGATACCTATCTGGTTCTTGTCTTACCCTATTGGATCTACGAAGGTCCTGTGTTTGCACTTCCTCAATCGGCTCTGATTGAGGTTCAACACTTTCATGTTGAATTTCTGGCTCAACAATTGGTGTAGTGTTTTCTTCGTCTACTACCTGTAGATCTACATCCTCTCTGGTGTTCCCGGAACTGAGAAACTTTTCTTCCAGAAATTTTCCATTTCGAGCAACAAAAACTTTGTTCTCTTCAGGGTTGTAGAAGTAATATCCCACGGTGGTTTTGGGATATCCCACGAAGAAACACTTGTCGGATTTGGGCTTGAGTTTCTCTGAGGTAGGTCGCTTGACGTAAACCTCACAACCCCAAATTTTCAGGAAAGACATGTTGGGTTTCTTACCCTTCCACAACTCGTATGGTGTCTTTTCCACCGACTTTGTTGGCGCTCTGTTCAGTATATGTGCTGCTGTTTCGAGCGCATGTCCCCAGAATGACACTGGTAGCGTAGAGTGACACATCATCGATCGTACCATGTCCAGCAATGTACGATTCCTCCTTTCTGACACACCATTCTTCTGAGGTGTATACGGAGGTGTGAGTTGTGATACAATCCCACATTCTATCAGATGATTGCCAAACTCTTGACTAAGATATTCGCCTCCTCGATCTGACCGTAAAAACTTGATCTTCCTGTCAAGTTGATTCTGTACTTCATTCTGATATTCTCTGAATTTCTCAAAGCTTTCAGATTTATGTCTCATCAAGTAGACATAACCATATCTACTGAAATCGTCAGTAAATGTGATGAAGTACCGGTATCCTCCTCTCTTGCCTCGTGACTAAATGGTCCACACACATCTGTGTGCACTATTTCTAACAAGTCAGAAGCCCTTTCATTATCTTTATTGAAAGGTTCTTTTGTCATTTTGCCAGATAAACATGATTCGCAGTTGTCAAAAGGTTTAAAATCGAAAGTGCCAAGAAAACCTCCTTTTAGGAGTAGTTCAACGCGTCTCTTGTTTATGTGGCCTAAACGACAATGCCAGAGGTAAGTCTGATCCTCAATATCTTTGGATCGTTTACTTATATGATAGATTTCATTATTATTGTCTTGCAGATTTACTGTATATAGACCATTCACAGGTGTAGCTTTAAAATAGAAAATATTATTTTTAAAGACAAAAAGCATTTTATAATCATATTTGTAATAAAATCCTTGGTCGACCAATAAATCAAAAGACAAAACATTCTTAATCATCTTTGGAGTGCCTTCGCCAACTCGTAGGTTCGAACGGTCCTTCGTCAAAGTCTCTCTTCTAGTGAATCCCTGTAAATGATTACAAATGTGGTTACCACTGCCTGTATCAATTATCCATGATTCATAAGAAGTGATTAAGCAATCTATCATAAAGATACCTGGAGCACCGGGTAAACCGATCTCAATCTCGTCGATATTCATCGAGTGCTCGCAAATATCCTGGCTACCGCATTCTGGGCAACTCAGATCTCCCAGCTCATCAATCCAATCTGTGTCCATGAGTTCAGCAGCTGCTGCGGGTTTCAGCTCTAAATTGGCCAAAATTTCCTCATGAAGCTTTGCCACGTCTCTCTTTGGTTCTCCAATGTATGCACTAACTGTCGTACGTATCTCGTCCGTGAGAGAGAACCACATGAGATGTACTAGCTCCTCCTGAACCATCTTATATCCCATGCGTGACAAACTTTTAAAGAGTTTCCTCATTTTCAGAAGATGCTCTTTAACAGATTGACCCTTTTCCAGTTTCAGAGAATAGATCTCTTTCATGATTAGATACTTCCCACTTTTCTTATAGAAACCTACCTGGTTTTCTATATTCTTCACGACCTCATGGCAGTACTTAACTCTTAGATCAGCCGTGAACTCGGGTGAGGTAGAGAAAGCTAGAATCGACATTACATCTGACGTCAGCCATGAATTTGAAGTATTCAGCAAAATCCTTTTCAGGAGAATTGCATTTGGGTCGTGAAATGGGTTTCTCTATCACGTATCGCTTACCCTGTGCATCCAAGATATTATCAAGGTGCATTTTCCAGACTGGAAAATTTTGTCCTGTAAGCTTCCATTTACTGTTGATGAGGCAGAGCGATTCCTCAGGTGTATAAAACGGGACTACAGATTTAGACATCTACATAAGAATAAAATTCCGATTTAGTTTAAAAATTATAAAACTTCTAATAAATTATAACCCTTAAATTAATTTATTAGACTAGAATCCATATCTCACATGTGTCGGCAAGCATGTGATCATGTCAGGCCGACTCATCTGATTTACGGTACGTAAAAACTTATACCAATCGCATTTTAATACGAAAACACGACTTCTAGATCGTCGGGACATCGGATATTCAATCCGTACATATTTAGTCCCTCTAGTGCATTTTGGCCCGGTACCACCCGGTGAATAAATAATTACCAAAATAGATCGCACCACCCGGGGCCTGGACATACTCTGGCCGGTACCTTATACCATTCGCAGAGTTTTTATCCCCTCCAATTCGGTTTGAACGCGGGCGATTGAAGTGTGATCACTAGCAATACCCTACGTACCTTACACCGGAGGTGTCCCAAAAGTGGGTTGCACTTACTGATCTATGATTTTTAACAAGGGTTTCAAAAGGATGCCAGTTTTTCAAAACCTTGGATCCAAACACAAACTGTATTTGTATCCATCTTCCCTTTTTTTTTAAAAAAAACATTCGGTTTATATTTAATTTTAAAAACGTTATCGGACAAATACGCAATTAAATATAAACAACCACGCAATTAAATATAAAATCAACCACGCAGTTTAAAAGACATATCATAGCCTAAAACCCTTAAAACTATTGTCGTTTTGTGAGCCAACACAAAACGACGGTCTTAACCCTAAGTGACAGCAACACACAAGGCATGAACTTCTCGGCGCTCCCACTGGCTCCAAGATCCATCTTTTGACTCCGTGCTCCGTCATCGGTTTCTTCGGTTATTTTATTTATTAAAATTACATAATAAAATCGGGTTGTAAATGGCACGCAGGCCTCCCGTAACCAATAATAAATAAATAAAACATACGTACAAATAAAAACACAACCACGGGTCAAAGGGTTTGACTATGACATAAACGGATAATTTAATTTCTAATTTATCAAATAGATTAAATTTAAGATTAAAATTATCCCTAGGGTTTCAAACCTATCTGGTTTAAGATAACCCTTATCCGATGTTACCTACCGCGTACAGCAACAGCTAGCTGCCATCGCCGCCGCACTGGTCGGTACTCGGAGAACCAACAGCCACCATCAACAACTACTGCTCGCGCCGCGAAACCCGCTGCTCGCGGTGCGAGGGCTCTGCTCGCGCCGCGAAGCCGCCGTTCGCGGCGCGAGCTGGTCAACCAGTGGCTTTGACGACGACAGCAGCCCAAGAGCCACCGCCGCCGTCCCCTGTTTGATCGGAGAACTAAAAAAACGGCAGTGATCGATACCCCTTTGCGGCGGTTATCGACCACCGCCACCACCACAAACATCATCGCCACTATCAGCGATGACAACAGCACCTAATGCCGCCATCGCCACCGCTCGCCGGCGAAACAACCAGAAACGCCATCGCTGCCACCACCACAAACGGTGGTGTGGCGGTCGATTAGGAGCACGACGGCAGCAGCAGCAGTCGCCACCACCACCGCCGCCTCCCGGCGCTAACGATAAATACCACCACCACCGTCGACGACAGTGGTGATAACCACCGCCGCCGATCGGCGGTTTGAACAATAATCAGTCGCCGCCACCACCGTCGCTGTGGTGCGGCTTCCGATTGTCACCACCACCTACGCCATTTCCGGCTTCGGTGGTCAAATCAAATACCACCACCACCACAATCGGTGGTGTGGTGGTTGGATTGAACCGCAACCCCGTCGCCACCACACGGCTGTGTGGTGGTCGTTTATGCAACAACCGCCGCTACCACCATTCGGTGGTGCGGTGGGCTTCAGTGCTACGGCCAGCGGCCACCACTAGCTGTGGTAAGCCGTCGGTGGCTTGGTGTTTGGCCTGGTGGTTCGGTTGGCTAACTGCCGCCGTTCCACCGCCGATTTCCGATTTGATAGGTTTTTCAAAAATCCAATTTTTACAAATATCAAGCATATAAAAAATCAAATTTTTAGCAAACCTAATTATCAAACCAACCTGATCTGCAGGTTTAGGAAGTGACTCTGATACCATTGTTGGGAACCGGAGGCACAATTAAACGCAGCGGATACTAAAATCCGATTCCCAATCGAGGATCCAATCCTAAACCTTTTAGATACAATATGAGGGTGTTTTGGTGTTTTACCTTTTTGCGAAAAGTTCTCCGAAACGCAAGCAGGGGGTACACCGCTACTGACACCGGTTGAGAGAGTTGCTAGACCACCGAGGATTATCCCGAAAAACGACCCCGTTCACCTCTTGGATCTGATCGCGCGGTTTTTGGGTAAGAGAGAGAGAGAGAGAGAGAGAGAGAGAGAGAGAGAGAGAGAGAGAGAGAGAGAGAGAGAAGGCTTTCTTAGGGAATAAGTTTCTGATCTGATATATTGTTACCCCTAGGCCTTTTTTATATGGATAAACCTGGCAGTGTTTGATTCCATATATAACTCTTTTATAATTATCTCTATAATTAATCAAATAGATTAATTATATAATTCAGATAATTATCTATTAATTAATCGTAACTGATTAATTATAAATAAACAGTTTAACTAATTATTTATTTATTTCTTTCTCTCTTTAAATAATTAATAACCAATTAATTATTTCTCACATAATCCTAACAACTCTCGCGTGAGGACGTCGCGAACCGGAAGGGGTACCGTGTGAATCCATTTGTGTTGTGATGTTGTGATTGAAAGAGAAGAAAAGAAATAAGTGTTAAGAGGTGAATAGATAAATGTGAGGAAGAGAAGAGATAAGTGTTAAGAGGTGAATAAGTGTTAAAGTTTGTTGTAGATGTGAGGAGTAAAAGGTAAAGGAGATATATATATGTAAAAAGTAAAAAAAAAATAAAAAACTATATTTTAGAAAATAACCGTTATATGACCGTTGGGGGGTAAAAAAAATTTTAAAAAAAATTTGTGACTTTTTGGAGCTGCAAGGTCATACCGCCGGGCCTTGGTACCGGTCCCGTACCGGTTGGCCTCGGCGGTATTATCGCCGGCAAGGTAGCGGTACAGCCGGGCGGTACCGATGGCTTCGGATGGCCTAATAATGGTAATATTGTTAATTAATCAATTTTTAATATCAATCTTTTTCCCTTCCTGCTAAGGCTTGGTTTGGCAAGCATAAGCTAGCTTATAAGCTAGCTGATAAGCTAGCTTATAAGCTAGTCCATCCAAACATGTACCAGGAAGCTAGCTTATCAGCTAGCTTATAAGCTAGCTTTTTGAAACGCTACTTTAAGTAGCTTATGAGAAGCTTATTGTAGTTTTTTTCCAATTATACCCTTATTAATATTAATTATTAAATTCAAAGGTACCCTTTTTGGTCATTTTACATACTCATAAGCTAGTTTTTGCCAAACATAATTTGTTCAACAGCTAGCTTATCAGCTACTAGCAAGCTTATCAATCAACAGCTAGCTTATCAGCTATCCGCTAGCTTATCAGCTACCAGCTAGCTTATAAGCTACGCTTGCCAAACATAGCCTAAATGTACGGAAACTAGTTGATAAAGCCCGGGCTTCGCACCGGATTCATGAACAGTAGCTATCGATATTTTAACATATTTCAGTCAATATACTATATATGGCTAAAAGGTAAAATGAAATATAGAAAACTAAAAGATATAAAGTGAATAAAAATTATAAGTTTAGGAGGCTGATATGTAAGTTGAAAAGTGGGTATGGGATTTGGGTCGGTTGGAGCGTATATATAGTATATAATAAAATAAATACATGAAAAAAATATTCAATATAAGGCTCATTTCGATCTTATTGACGACACGATTATAATGGCGTAGTTTGTTAACATTAAAACGTATTTTTTTTAACATGTTTTAGATCGTATGGACGATACGATTATGATGGCGTAATTTGTTAAAATTAAAACCTATTTTTTTAACATGTTCCAACCAATATACGATATATGAGTAAAACATAAAATGAAATATAGAAAAAGTAGAGGTATAAAGTGAATAAATATTATAAATTTAGGGGGCTAATATGTGAATTTGAAAATGGATATAGGATTCGAGTCGGTTAGAGCGTATTTATAGTATATAATAAAATTACCTACATGAAAAGATATTCCATATTAGGCCCATTTCGATCGCATCGATGATACGAATATAATGGTGTAATTTGTTAAAATCAAAACGTATTTTAACGGCGTTTTGCCAATACACGATATATAATTAAAACGTAAAATGAAATATTGAAAAGTAAAAGGTGTAAGATGAATAAGCCTTATAAGTTCTAAGTTTAGGGGGCTAATATGTAAATTTTAAAATGGATACAGGATTTGGTTCGGTTATAATGTATATATAGTATATAATAAATTAACTACATCATAAAATATTCAATATTAGGCTAATACGAATATAATGGCGTAATTTGTTAAAATTAAAACGTATTTTTGAACGCTTTTTGCCAATATACGATATATGATTAAAACGTAAAATGAAATATTGAAAATTAAAAGGTGTAAACTT